>JZKD02S1619587.1:15373-48034 GCA_000966675.3 Picea glauca
AACCCCTAAATATTTGTATGTATTACCATTAACACTTAACACATATATCTTTTATCCATAATTAGCGCCTATAACCTCTTCCTCTAAACCCTTAGAAGGAGTGAAAATAAACCATTAAATAGTTCAATAGCACCAAATTACTAAATCACACAGAAAAATTTTAAGTACTGACCTTCAAAATCTCATCTATGTAGAGTCTGATCAATTCAATGTTTCTCTTCTTGAAAGAGAATTGAAATCAAGATTTCATAAAAACCAGAACACCATTGCATCAGAACACCCGAATGATTTTCGCAACTGTAGAAAATGATTGTCGTAACTATAGAAAATTTGTCATAATTGGGATATATATATGATTGATTTGCCACAAATGACCGTTTGATTCCCACACATGCCCTTGTTGGTCGCTAGAGCAACTAAATGGTGGTTAGTCACTAGAGTGACCAATATTCGTCGTTAAAGCGACCAACCTAGAATGTTGGTTGCTAGAGCGACCAACATTTGGACCCCGAAAAAAAAAGATAAATTTAGTACAAAAAATGCAAAAAAAATACGACGAACTTCTAAATCGTCGTAATATTTCGTCGTAATCTCCGCCCAATGTAGTAGTGACATTCTACCATGTCCAACTCATTTCCATAGTCCTATTTCTTGTACATATTTATGTTATGGTCTGCGGGAGCCCCAATCCCAATCTATATGACAAACACATTTACATTTCCAGGGATATGTAACAAACTATTAATTTTTTCATATACTCCAAATAAAACTATTCTTTTGTCTTCTTATATATTTATGTGTTCCTAGATTTTTATCTTTAGCCATGCTGAATGTGAAGACATTTTTTTTAATTTATCTCAATTCTCTTTTTTGTTCTATGCATCTTTTCTCCGGCCTGGTTATTTTCAAAATAAAGTATGAAATAAATAACTGACTCAAATTTGAGATATGTTTCTTTAAATTTCCAGGAATATCTAACGGGTTTCATTATTTTTTTATATAAATGTCATGAAATTGTGTTCGCTACTTTTTTTGCACTCAAACTTCTAGACAATATGTCATTTGTTGGATCTTTACCACCTGTGCTTCATACTTTTTCCACAAAAGCCCTTAAAATTTAAATAGTTCGCAAATCCTCTTTTCAATTTGTACATCATCGAACTGTGGGTGGCATTTAAAAAATTGCATATTTGGTATGTGTAATTTATGCTCTCCACGAACCTATAATTTGATACATTTCAATTTCTTGTATCCAATAGCCAGTGTTTTAAAGAAAACTAATTCGGGAATGCTATTTATTTGGTCCTTTTTTTCACCACCCTTTGTAACAGACATTGTTAGTAGGACATGGAACAACTGAAGCTACATTTTCAGGTCCCCAACCCGAGAACCCGCGATCCAAAAACTGGACAAGTTTTGATTTAGGGTTTCCTCCATTCTCTTATTTGGGAACGCTAGTTTTTTTCCTGCTTTTATGTGTTCGTAAAAGTTCATAGATAGTATGTACACAGAGTTACGTATTTGATATGTATAGTTTATGGTCTCCACGAACCTATAATTTCATAAATTTTAGTTTCTTGTGTCGATGAGTGCATGTTTTAAAGAAAACTAATTCGTGAATGTTATCTATTTGGTCCTTTTGTTGACCGCCCTGTATGCCTATGTAAATAAAACTAATTCGCGAATGCTAAATTTTTCGAACACAAGCCCCTTAAAATTCAAATAGTCCACAACTCCAATTGTCAATTTGTATATCGCGGAACTGTCGATGCTATTTGTAGGACACAGACCCGCAATCCAAAAACTGATCAACTCAAGAACCCGCTCTTTTAAATAAACTAATTCGGGAACGTTTTTTTTTTCATGCTTATGTTAACCAGCCTATGTAACAGACATCAATACTATGTTTTTTTCCTTTCTTTGTCCACCAGCATATGTAAAAAGAAAAACTAATTCAGAAATGCTAAACTTGTTTTAATTACTTATAAACGATTTTATTGATATTAAAATAAGTTATTGAGTTTATTATTTCAATGTGCTTATTCGACACAAGCCTCTCCAAATTCAAATACTCCGTAATTATGATTCTCAATATGTATATTGTGGAACTCTACCTGCTATTTGTAGCACAAGGAACAACAAAAGCCCGCATTTAAGGTCTGCAGCCCGATAACCCGCCTAATTCCGCAACGCAATTTTTTTCATGCTTATGTTCACCAGCCTATGTAACAGACGTCAGTACTATTTTTTTTTCTTTTTTTGTCCACCGGCATATGTAAAAAGGAAAACTGATTTTGGGAATGCTGAACTTGCTTTATTTAATTATAAAATATTTTATCGATACAAAAATAAGTTATTAAGTTTATTATTTCAATTTGCTTATTCGACACGAGTGACTTCAACTTTAGGTAATTCGCAAGTCTGACTGTAAATATGTATATCGTAGAACTCTAGGTGATATTTGTAGACCATGGAACAATCAATGTCCAATTTGTAGCCCGCCAGTCCGACAACCCGCGATCCATAAATTTCAAATAGTCTGAAAAACAACTTTTCAATTTGTATATCATGGAACTCTCGATGTTATTTGTAGGCAACGGAACAACACAAGCACAATTTTCAGCCTGCAACCCCGACAACCCGGGATGAAGCTTCAGTGCATGCTCTATATATCTACTTCATCAAATCACATATTTTATTTTTGTAGGCCACGAAACAACAGAAGCCCAATTTTCAGCCCGCCAGCCCGAGAAACCGCGATCAAAAAATTCAACTAGTCCGCAAAACTACTTGTCAATTTGTATATCACGGAAATCTAGGTGCTATTTGTAGACCACAGAACAACAAGTCCCCAGCCCGACAACCCGCGATCCAAAAACTAGCTAAGTCAAGAACCCACTCTTTTTAAGAAAACTAATTCAAGAATGCCATTGCTTTCATACTTATGTTCACCACCCTATGTAATAGACGTCAATACTATTGTTTTTTATTTTTTTTTCCACCAGCATATGTAAAAAGGAAAACTTATTCGGGTAACAACAGAAGCCTGATTTTCAGCACGACAACCCCAAAACCTACGATCCAAAAATTCAAATAATCTGCAAGACCGCTTGTCAATTTGTATATCGTGAAAGTGTCTGTGATATGTGTAGACCATGGAACAATATAAGCCCAATTTTGAGTCCAGCACCCCGACAACCCGAAAACCCATGTCAATTCTGTACCAAACACTTCTCCTGGTTTTTACTCCATATACTCCAAATACTCCTAATACTCCATGTTCATTGTAAACTATATATGACATAAATGTTAAATAAAATGAACTGGCGACTTCACCTACACGCCACTCCGTAATTGTTGGGTTGCATTGGTTATGTACCAAACATTTATAATTTTTGATAAATTTCAAATAAAACTAATTCAGGAATACCACGTGTACTGCAACTTTCTACCCACATGTTTACTCTACGTCCAGCCTGGAAGCGACTACGCTACCATGCAACACTTGTTTAGTATATCAACTATTTTGATTTCCTAAATTTCTCAAACCAAATCTATGAGATAGATATAGTTATTTATTATGTATATATTGTTTTTCCCTTGGCTCTGGTCGATCCTTAATCCCAGGTTCTATTCTCATAAACCATTCTAAGCGTAAACTTAGAGACCACCTAAGATTTTGACAGCATGAAATCATATTTTTGTTTGATATAATTCCAATGGCTATCGAAAACACAGAGTCCAAGGCTCGATTAATTTCAAAAGATCCATAACCTGTCAGCATCTTGAGTGTAAGAACCTAAAATTTTATGGTAGAATTCAGATGATGTCTGTGTCGGATACATATATTCATAGTTTGACAATGTAGGGTCCTTTTGAAAATAGAGACAGACAGGGCGAGCTCCTTTCCCATTTCTAAGAATAAAAAATACACTGAAACGAAATCCTTTGCGTTAGATTCCCATGACGGAGCCTCCTCATCGAAGAAGGTTCCAAGGGATTGACGACTAGCACAGTGATCATAAGATTGCGTGTTGGTGTTGTTGATGATATTTATCAATTCCATGTCAAGGTGCTTGTCCATGATATTTGGGGGTGTGTCCCCCAATGCAACTAAGAGCACATGCATATCATTTCCAAGACCCTGCAACACATAGAAACTTTTAAAAAATCTTAGTGGCACTGACATATCCAACCATAGGCCAAGTTAATGAAAAACACCTTAAACTTGTGAATCTAAGAACACAAACAACACCTTGAACTAATCTGCATGACCTCCCAAGTGTATCCCTTTCCTCTTAGTGGGCATATTTCAATCATGAGCGGATTTGGAGAAGTAGGTGTCGGTCTTAAGACATAGGGGAGAACATAGGGAGAGAGAGAGAGAGAGAGAGAGAGAGAGAGAGAGAGAGAGGAAGGGAAGGGGGAAGAGAGAGGTGGGGAGAGAGAGAGACCCAGTGAGGGAGGGAGAGAGAGGATGATATGGGAGGAGTGAAAGAAGGATCAAGGGACAAAATGAGAGAGAGATAAAGAGAGTGAGGGAGAGGGAGGGGAATGGAGATATAGTGGAATATAGTGAGTGGGGTAGAGAGAGGGGTGGGAAGTACAAATAATCGAGCATGAGTGAGTGAGAGAGATTAGGGAATACAGAGAGAAGGGGGGATAAAAGAAGAGAGGGAGAGGGAGAGAGAGGTAGGGTGGGAGGGAGTGATAGAGTGAAAGAGTGAGAGACAGGGAAGGTGTGAGAGAGGGGGGGAGGGATTTATATAGGGGGATATAGTGATAGAGAGAGTGAGGTTGATATGGAGAGTGGTGAGAGAGGGGTAAATACAAGAGAGAGAGAGAGAGAGAGAGAGAGAGATTGAAATTTAGAAGTAGAGAGAGGGTGGAGAGAGTGGGGAAAAGAGAGAGAGAGGTAAGGAGGGAGAGAGTGAGAGAGGGGCATAGTCGAGGGGTGGGGGGATTTGAGAGAAGGGGATGGATGTAGTCGGTGAGGGAGAGGGAGGGAAGAAGGGAAAGAGGGACAAAGTGATAGAAGGGCATACTCGATAGTGGGGAGAGAGAAGGAGAGGGGTATATAAGGAGATAGAGAAGGGGAGGGAGGGAGTGGTCACTGCTTATTTTTTATGAAGTAGCTACGAAGTGCATCGACCAAGGTATAATTCACCACCTATGTTTGATCATCGATTTGTGGGTGAAAATATGTGGACAAATGGATCGGACGTCCTAGTAAATTCCAGAGAGTATGCCAAAAGGATCTAAGGAAGAGGGAGTCTCTATCAAAAAAAAAGGAGCTAAGGAAGAGGAAGTCTCTATCAAAAATGATGCTTCTGGGAAGTTTGGAAGTGTGTCCAAATATGATGGAAGAACAAATCAGCAGTTTGATATGCAGAAGTGTTCTTATGTCATGTGAGAAAGATTTCCATCTTTGAGAAATGACAGACAATAACCCAAATGGCATCAAGCTTGTGCAAGGTGGTAGGTAGGCCACTCAAAAATTCCATAGAAATAAATTTCCATGGGAGGGGAGGGGAGGGGTAATGGTTAATAAAGACCATTCTTGTGATTAGAAGATTTACTCTATAAACAGAGAGAACAAGTGCAAACATATTTGGCCAATAGAAATGGTGCTAGAGATGGAGAAGTGTTTTTTTTGTCTTGAAATGGCCCACCCAAGAGGAAGTATGTGCTTCTCTGATGAGAATCAAACGATCCTCAGATTGTGGAATCCACAATTGATTGAGGAAATAGATACATCCATCACGTATGTTATAATCAAGAAAAGGCATCTAATTGATGGTTGTGGGTTGTTGTAATGTTTCCCAGATGTCTTTGAAGGGTGGATTTTCTTGATACATTCATTTCCATGCGTCATATGCTACACATCTTACTATTAATATATGCATGACCTATGATGGTGGTCTACTTAAAAATTCTTACATCTTGTTAGTGACTCCATTTTTGTATTTTATAACCAAATGAAACTATTTTATATAGGCTGCATGCTTCAGGTGTGGTTGTTCCTGCATTTTCCTCTATGATTTCATGAAGATGAGGGGATGATGGTCTGTGTGCATAATTGTTTCTTTGTTGAGAATATAATGGTTCCATTGTTTCAAATCCTGCACCAAGATGTAGAATTATTTTTTATAGGTAATGTAATTGAGCTTTGCGTCGGAAATGGTCTCAGAGTGGTATGCCACCGGGTGACCTCCCTATTTAAGTATTGCACTAATAGAAAATTGAGAAGAATCCATCTCAATTTCAAAAGGTTGGACCAAGTCACGTAATTGAAGGACCAAAGAATAGAATAATCCTTTCTTTAACTTATCAAAGTGATGTTGGTCATCTGCATTCTATATGAACTTATCTTTATTTGTTAATTGGTGCAATGGACGAGCCAACTGAGAGAAATGGGACACAGATTTCCTGTAGAAATTAATGCCCCCCATAAAAAATTTAAGAAGATGCATAGTGGTTGGTGTTGGCCATTGAGAGAGGGTATGCACTCGAGAGGGATATAGATGCACCCCTATTTGGTCCATAATGAATCCTAAATATTTCATAGAATTCTGTGAAAATCTTCTGGAAGTATAACCTTCTAATAATTTCTCTTACATTTATTGTGTTTATACTAATATATATAACTACCATAGGGAGCCTTATTTAATAACATATTGGACCTAGTCGACCTTACATTGAATGTCCTCTGAACCCCCTACTACCTCTCTAGTTACGCTACATTCAAACCCCCTTATGAAAGTGTTGTCCTCAATGTGTTTTATGAAGGCATACAACCATATACTAGGGTCACGTGTGTTGGAGATACTTCACACACAATTTTTATTTTTTTTCATAAGGTTTTCCCTATGTTTATTAGTCATTATTCAATGTCCTATAGTTTAGGGAGAATATTCCTCTTGGAGAATATTCTCTTCAGTTCACACTTCAGTTTGATCACTTGAGTGGAGTCTAGATGCCACGTTGGGATCATCACCATGCAACATTGGGATCATCACTAGCTAAGGTGCATTTCCTTGGGATTATCACCAGACTAGTGAATTACTCATGATTCCCTGATCTCCTCCTCACTTGACTATGTTTTAGTTAGTTAACTAAAGACTGATAGACTAGTTAACTTAAATTAGGTGGTAGTTCACTCCCGTAACTTCCTAAGAGACTAGACTAGGTGGGAGATTACTCTCGTAACTGATAGTGTGTGTACAAATCACTCTATACCACCACTATGACACATTCGATTCTCCTCCTGTGTGCATTAGTTCATTTATATAGAGTATATCATGTGTAAATTATCATTCATTCATTTGGTTAATGAGAATTCTTCCATTCTTTATCTTTTGCTTTTCTTTTCTCATATTTTCTCTACAAACTATGTATGCCATTTGCTAGATAGATATTTTTGTGTAGGTTCAACACATTTACATGGTATCATATCTGAAGGATTACTAGGAAAAATAAACACCATATTCTTTTTTGAGGTACCGAATATTGAAGAGAGAGGAAAAATGTAATTTCAAAAAGAATTCATTCTTACACCATATAATTTTTTTGCCTTGAAAGAGAAGATGATAGTGAATCTTCAAGGAAGAGAACTATAAAAATCAACCATGGACATAGAGATTGAACCCACATCAGCCATAGAAAAATCCAAGTATATGAATCGAATGGATGAAGCGTTTGGAACCATTTGCAGTCTCATTTATCCTAAACTCCTCTTTCACATATCCTCCTATAAAACCCCCAATGAAGCCTGGACCAACATGGAAGGAATTTTTGGAAAACAGGACGAGATGAGGGGACACATGATTGAGATGTAATTTCTCACTTTGGATCCAAAAACCTTTGACAATCTCCAAGAATTTTTTACCAAATATAAGGATTTGTTGTCACAACTCAAGGCTTGCAGGGTTGATAAATATAAGGAGGAGAAACAAATGGTTCCCACCATTCTCTCCGAACATGGTTCAAAATACTCAATGTTTGTATCCACATTTCATTCAATTAGGCTCTGAAGATTTTCCAGGTCCTAACAAGCTACGTCTTTGACCTCAAGTTGGCTCTAAGTTTCAACTATCAAACAGAGGTTTGTTGTTGTTTTATAACAACAAACTATTCAAGAACTTATTTGATGTTTTGTTATGGTTACATAGGCCTTTTATGTGCTCTAGCATGTGTTTTTTGTCACCAATATGTTAGCACATGCATACCATAAACTATGTAACACACCTAGATATCTTTACTGCTGAAATAATTATGTTATAAACACTAGCATACATGAAAATGAACACAGGTATTTTTGGTCAACATGACCCTGGATAAAACCCCCCGGGGAAAACCAGTTTGGAATATGAGTGTATATATGTGGAGAATAGAAGGTGGAATACAGCAAGTACATAAAACAAATGAACATGATACAATAGTATCTTGTCTCAAGCTACAATACAAGTCCAAGAGATAGAGATGTGCCCTAGAATGGTGCACCCTTCTCACAAGTTTCCAAGTCCACTGAAATGATGTGCCCTTGCTCTCTGAAGCTATGATGGAGAAACCCTTGCACCACGATTTTCTCTCATGTGTTGCCTCTCCACTAAAACTATTCTCAAGGAAAATTTACCATTGCAAGACCTCCCTACTAGTTGTGTGCCTTCCTCCTCAAGTGTACCCTCCTCCTAGAAAGAAAAACATCGACAAACAAATGAGGGTCTAATCCTCCTCACTACCTCCATGAATGGGGACACCCAAGCTTTCCTCACCCAATGCCTCCATTCTCATCCTCTTTCCCTTATCCAATCTCTTTTGGTGAGCATACAAGTGAGAATGAGTCTCTCTGTAATGTCCCCGACCACCCATGAATGGGTCATGCTACACGAGGGAACACTTTCGTTCTCTCACTACAGAACACACTGTAACATACCCAGTATTCAACTGAGCTATGCCACATAAATTTTCTCTTCAAACTGCATACAATTATAACATATACATAGAACACTCTTGTGGAAGCTTTACATATAAACATAAAAAAGAAAATACATTATGTAAATATACAATTTCATAGTGAAATAACAGTAAACACAGATATGCAGCATATACAGGGAAATACCCATAAGCATACAGACAGTTATAATCACATATATGATAAACTGTAACATAAGCATGTAAATAACAATGCAGCATGAAAATTTATCATACGATTGGTACTTATCTTGGAGAGATTGTCACCAACTATGTATGACCATCCACGAACCTCCCAGCCTTAGAATACATTGTTCATCACTATCAACAATGAGTCACCCCCGAGCTGAGACTAAACTCCACTTGGGTAAAGGGGTTCCTAACTAGGCTAAAGGCTCATAGACAATAGGAAATATTATGTCTCAGGTTCTC
This sequence comes from Picea glauca, assembly GCA_000966675.3. Lineage (NCBI taxonomy): Eukaryota > Viridiplantae > Streptophyta > Pinopsida > Pinales > Pinaceae > Picea > Picea glauca. Next base: position 24,779 of record JZKD02S1619587.1, read on the forward strand.
ACTCAACTAATAACCTACAACCTCTCATTCCCCACATGCCTGTCCCACCCAAGGAAGTGTGCCCCTTCTCTTCTCAACAGTCCTTCGGCTACCCCACTTCCCTTCCAGGGATTCAGCAACATGTCGGACAGGAAGTCTCAGAGCACTGTAGCTATAGTTTAGCACCTTCAGGAAATCAATCCCCAACAATTCTCTCACTCAGAGAATTTCTCACGAGCCTGATAACCTGCATCTTCAATTTCCCATGGGCCTAACAACCCGCCTCTTCAATTTCCCACGGGCCTGACAACCCACTTCTTCAATCCCACACCCAATATAACCAGGTACACCAACCAGAAATGGTGATGGAAACAGGATCAGATATAGTGAAATGAATGTCTGAAGGATAATGGACTGTATGAGTGAAAATGGTCATGGAATCATTGACTGGATGACTGAATGATGGAAGGAATCCTGGGAGAGATGATCATTAGAATGATCGTGAGAATCCTCGTCAGAATGATCGTGAAGGTGATCGTGAAATTGATCGTGAAGGTGATCGTGAAAATGATCGTGAAAGTGTCCAAATGAGCTAAGTCCCCACGATATGTATGCATGTCCCCCACTTGAAACTTGTCATGTGGGAAGCTACTTTGGTCCACTTGTCCCCAACTTTAGAACTTAGGATAAAATAATTATCCATACTTTATGTTTTAAGAAATATTAATATAATACTCCTTTTTGGATTAAGCTCTCTAGCTTAACCCTTTCTCTTAAATTTTTTCCCTCCCTTTCCCTAACTAGTAGAGTTCAGTCCCCCATCTCGTTTATCGTGGTCGGTCTGCGCACAACGATGTATTTTATATTAATCATGAGGCACACTGGCCTTTAACATCTAGGCGCTCTAGCCTAATTCCAAAACATAAGCATCCCATCTTATAATAAATGGCTCACCAGCCTATAAAACATATCATATACACAAGGTTCATTGACCTCCATAATGCACGCACTTTAGTTACTGCACGCGGTATCCAGGAATGTGCGCACTACATCATTTTACTGCGCAATACATGTGCGCACTATGCCATGAAAGGTGCATTACAAAATGATTTCAAAACAACTCACCAAATTAAGTACACTTACATTACATTTACATTTGGGTTTGGTTGAGGGATATTACAATCCCCTCCCCTTATTTATGCACTGTCCTCAGTGCATCATATACCCATATACAACAAAATTTTCAGAAATCCTCAAAACGATGTGGGTATTTTATCCGCATTGCATCCTCATGATCCCAAGTAGCATCCTTAGGACCGTACCAGGTCCATTGGACCTTTACAATCCCTATGGCTTTATTACGGAGTTGCTTGATTTTCCAGTCCAAATTGTGCACCGAATGCACTTGAAAAGCGCCTTCTTGCTCCACCTGAATCACATTCCAATCAATAACATGATTAGCATCAGGTACATATTTCTTTAGAAATGATACATGGAATACATTATGAACATTCATAGATGCAAGAAATGCAATCATATAATAAACTGGACCAATCCTCTCTAGGATTTCAAATGGCCCACAAAATATGGTTGCCAACTTGGTGCAGCTTCCCAGCTTCAGGGAACACCTGTTAGCTTTCACTTTCAGGAAAACATGATCACCCACTTTGAAATCTCTGTGGTTTATGTTCTTATCGACATAACGTTTCATCCTGTCTTGGGCAACTTTTAAATTCTGCTTATTTTTTATCATTTGATCCTCCATCTCCTTGAGCTCACTGGAGTATTTCACTTTCTACCATAAAGTGCTTCAAATGGTCTCATTTTCAACGATGTCTGATACCCATTGTTGTAAGTGGATTCTACCAAGTGCAGGTAGTCTTCCCATCTCAATGGTTTGTCCATCACATACATTCTCAGTATGTCTTCTATCACTTTGTTCACCCTATCTATGTGTCCATCAGACTCAGGATGATAAGTTGTACTAAAGTTCAGATTCATTTTGAATCCTTTGAACAATCCTTTCCATAAATTTGAGGTGAATTTTGGGTCTCTGTCGGACACAATTGTTATAGGAATTCATTGCAATCATGCCACTTCCTTCATGAAAATATCAGCAACATATGTTGCCTTGTGAGTAGTTTTTAGTGGAATAAAATGGGTAGCTTTTGTAAGCTTGTCCACCACCACCATGATCAAATCATGCAGCTTTCCTGTTCTGGGCAATCCCGTAAAAAATTCCATTGTCACCACTTCCCACTTCCATTTAGGAATGGGAAAAGGTTACAACAACCCTACTGGGTTCCTATGCTCAACTTTAACTTTCTAGAATTCCATACATCTAGCGATATATTCAATGATCTCTCTCTTCATACCTGGCCAAAAGTAATGGCTCTTGATCGCTGCCATGGTTTTATGATATCCAGGGTGCCCTGCATAAGGGACATTATTTACTTCATGCAAAATCATACGTTTCAACTCTTGGACATTTGGAGCAAAAACTTTGTTCTTGTGCAGCAGTATTCCATCTATTCCCAAATTACAATTATCCACCTTTTGTGGCATCTTACCCTCTTGTAGCTTTGCTACCAATTCTCTGTATTTCAGATCTACATTTCCAGCCTCCATAATTTTTCTTTTAATATCAGTCTAATACATGCTAATGGTTGTAGCATGTAGTTCATGCACCCTCTTGTTGATTGCATCATCCACTTTATTCTCTTTCCCCTTGATATGCTTTATATCAAAGTCATATTCGCTTAGAAATTGTGACCATCTGCTTTGCCTAGCATTTAGATTTGGCTGATCAAATAAATATTTCAGACCATTTTGGTCTGTTCTTAGTTCAAACCTCTTCCCCATGAGGTAGTTTCTCCATTTCCTCAAGGCATGCACTACGGATGCCAACTCCAAATCATGAGTGGCATAGTTTCTTTCATGCTCAGTCAACTTCCTTGATTCATAACATATAACAAACCCATTTTGATTGAGGACTTGACCATGTCCTTCATTACATTCATTTTTTCATACAATGAAGTCCTCATTTGGGTCTGTAATCCTTAATATTTAAGCACTTGTCAATAATTGTTTCAAGCATTGGAAACTCTTCTCGCAATCCATTGTCCACTGAAACTTCACCCCCTTTCTTTGCAAGGAAGTGATTGGGTGTGCAATCTTTGAGAATCCTTCAATAAATCTTCTATAGTAGCCTGCAAGACCCATGAATGATCTCACCTCTGTAACATTCTTTAGCATTGACCATTCTCTAATGGCTTCTATCTTTTCAGGATCCACTGCTATCCCATCCTTTGAAATGATATGCCCCAAATAATGAATTTGTTCCATATAAAATGAGCACTTTCTCAATTTGGCATACAGTTGATGCTCCCTTAATACTTGCAAAACCATCCTCAAATTATGTTCATGCTCTTCCTCTTAATTAGAATATATAAGAATGTCATCCAAAAATACAATGACAAACTTGTCCAAATATTCTCGGAAAACGCCATTCATTAAGCAAATGAAAACAATTGGTGCATTTGACAACCCAAATGGCACCACTGTGAACTCATAATGACCATACCTTGTCCTAAAGGCGGTCTTGATGATATATTCTTCTTTAATCCTTACCTGATGGTATCCTGATATGAGATCTATCTTTGAAAATATCTTTGCATCCTTCAATTGATCAAAGAGATCATCAATCCTTGGCAGATGATACTTGTTATTAACATTCACTTTATTCAACTGTCTGAAGTCAATGCACAATCTTAATGTTCCATCTTTCTTTTTCACAAAAAAGACTGGGGCACCCCAAGGTGACACACTTGGGTGTATATACCCCTTCTTCAGAAGTTTTTCAAGCTGCATTTGCAACTCCTTCAACTCTTGTGTACTCATTCTGTAAGGATTCTTTGACACTAGAGCTGCTCCAGTCATTAGATTTATAGAGAAATCAATGTCTCTCCTTGGGGGTAGTCCTGGTACCTCCTTGAACACATCTTCAAAATCTTCTAGTACTGCATAATCCTACAAATTTGGCACCTTATCTCTAGGTGTCTCTACCAAATGAGCTACAATTATTTGACACCCTTTTCTATAACATTTCTTCAACTGCAATGCTGAAATTTCTCTAATGGTTACTACCCTAGGAATTCCCTACACTTTCCTTAGTTTCTCTTCCTCATCCATGCAAATAAATTCTTTTTTGTGGAAGTCTAGGAGAGTATGATGTTGGTCCAACCAATCCATACCAATTAGAAAGTCATAGGAACCTAAAGGAAAGATGCTCAAATATGCCTCGTTGTTCATTCCATTCATGTCCATGAGGCATGACTTAACCATCTCATTAACTTTTCTTCTAGATCCTATAGCTAGCTACACCTGCCAGGATCTCCCATGCTTGCTTCTTGGAAATTGAAAACTTTTCACCATCTTAGGGTCTATATAACTATGACTAGCTCCTAAATCAATTAAAATAGCAATGGTTTGGTTGTTGATCATACCTTCCACTTCAATCATGTGGGACTGATACTCTGTTTTCTTGTTGTCCAGAGCTGCATAGATCCTTGGCACATATCTTCCCATGTTCTCCATTGTTTCAACTTACTGTACATTATGAAAATCCCTACCTTTTTCACCTTTGTGAGGACAATCTCTGAACCTATGATCTCCTTTACAACCCCAACATTGAATAGGTGGTTTCCTTGGCCTTTGACTCCCTGTGTCAATAGTTTTGAGTTCTTTAGGTTTTTCTTGTCCCTGTGGATTATTTATGAAGAATGATGGCTTAGCTCCCTTCCTCCTATGATCCATCTTGAATTTATTTTTGTCTTCCCAAGCCTTTTGGAAAGTTGGCCTTGCTTTTTGTTGATCATACAGGCATTTAGCTTGCCTTACAGTCTCTTCCAATGTCTTAGGATCATCATACTGTATTTTGTCACTGATGAATGATGGAAATCCACTCAAATACCTTTGAATTTTGACTGTATCATCCTTGATGAAAGAGACATACTTCAGCAGTTCTAGAAACCTTCTCTCATATTCATCTATGGTCATACTTCCAAGCTTGAGTTCAAATAACTCTTTCATTTTCTTGTCATAGTATATCTTAGTCAAGTATTTCTTCTCAAAATACTTCTTCAATTCCCTCCAAGTAACACTTTTCTCTTTAATGTGTTTCACCTTCAAAATTTGATCCCACCACATGGAGGCCTTTCCCTTGAGTTGATATATAGAAATTCTACCTTCTGCATGAGAAGAATAATTATGCAATTGAAAATACTTTCTCATGCCCATCAACCATGTTTCTGCATCTTCATCCTTCTTGTCCTCACCATCAAATGTAGGAGGTTTGATTTTGTTCATTTCTTCTCGTAGCTCATCCACCCCATACCTCTTATGCCTTCTGACAGGGGATAGGCTTGAGCTTCTGTTTGTTCTCTTATTGGAATTCCTTGGGAAGTGATGGTGGTGTCTGCTAACACTTCTTGCTTTTATGTTCTCATCTGAAGGCTTGTGACTTCCAGATTTTCTTAAGCCACTCTCCTTAACCAATTTCTTTTCTATTATGTTCAAGCCCTCCAATAACTTCATGTTGAAGTCATCTTGTTTCTCCTTGGATCTCATAATCCTTACATTATCAGATTTATGGCTTTGGACATCCTTCTGCAATTTTTTGATGGTCTCTGCCATATTCATGTTTTCATTCCTTTATTCTCTGTGTCCATTGGAGTTTGTTCCTTCAATGCCCAAATGGACATCCATCCATTTTCTCTCATCTTGTTGATTGTAATTCCCCTGTGCCTCTTCCATTCCTATAGACTCTGGACTGATCTAATATGATCTAGTTGTTGTTAATTCTGCAAAACGTGTAACCGTCGAAACTTATCAGGCTAACAATTCAACAATTCATGAAAAATATGAACCATTTTGGTTCAATATATACATCAGAATTATCTCTTCTAATTTTTTGGTGTTATCACCATGACAATTCTAGATAAGACCCAAGTCTTGAGAACATATATGTGCAGCGCCTTCAGAGATACATCTGGGCAAAGGCGGTTTGCTGAAACCACTTTCACCAAGATGCGGTATCACATGTTTCAATATGTCAAAACCACCACTCGTGGAACGGGCGACAGCTAGTCAGATCACCCCATTTCACTCGTTCGATACTTCACAACCATGTGATGTCAGTTGAACGCCTCCATGTAATGAGCTCAAAATCTAATCATTTGAAATGGATTAGCTGAGCATGGAAACCCAACGCACTTGTACGTAATCTGTCTGTGCTTCATAATTGGGATTCTATAACTACCAATCCTCAAGTATGGAGGCATCATCTTATATATAAATGAATTAATATCCAAATTTCTTGACTTTATGCTCTCTATAAACGCATTTCGGTATCCACAAACTGAGGTACATGGACAAAGCTAAATCCAATGAGACTGGTTATTCGGGCAACCTGCTACACTTTCATGTGAATAAGGAGGAAAGGGTACTTGCTCACATTCTAGCGACTAAATTCCACACAGAGCCGGCTATAGACTCGCAATTGGAAGTCAGGCTGAATCCTACTATGAAAGATTTAGTCATCAACAGGCCAGTTGCTAAGAAGAAAAGGAGAAAGCGGCAGAAGAAGGAATCCACAACTGAAACAGTCGAAAGTGTTGGAGATTATCAACCGGTCTGGTTAGATTCTTTAAAGGAGGAGATCGCTAAGATGAAATGAGTCCTCAACTAAAATTAAGTACATTTCAACAAATTTTGGACAGTTGGTAGCAGAGGTAAGGGACTCCAAAGATGATAGGCTTGTTCTTAAATGGGCCCTTTACAATAGGATAACTGTTATCATTCCCTTTTTGTAATTTTGGTATTAATACAATTATATAAATGTAGAAGTGGATTTTGGACTGTTTATTACAAGATTCTAATTGGTGGTGTTATGAGTCTTGTTTTCTTTCATAGTATGTTTTTCTTGTAAGCTTATATTTCACTTCCATCTGTTTGAATCAGAGGAATATAAAACTCAGAATTCATTTCTGAGATGCTCTCGGCTTGGCAATTTAGACTATATTTATTTCTTCTCAAATCAACTCTTAATTCATTGTAAATAATGCTCCAATGTGGTTGTGTGTTTCTTTTTCCTCTAATACCATGAAAATTTTCTATTAAACTCAGACTGATCACCTTCCAAACGAATTCGCATACAAAAAAAATCAACCTATACACCCATATTTATCATGCACAACAACACTACAACGTAAATCAGGCTTTTGCGCACCTATATCCACTATGCATTTCTTCTCCGTCGCGCCAATAACTTACGCGCACTACTTTTGTGTTGTGCACCAATATCCACTACGCATAGTTTTGGTATCGCACACTGATATTCCACATGCATTTCTCCCTATGCATTGCACCATGCCAAAGTTCAATATGCCCCACCATGCACAATAATCTATGTGCACCATTGAATACACTATCACGAGACAACTTATACTCATACTATGTGTGCACCGACCAAACTCCTCTATGTTTTGCAATACCTATGCACCCACGTGCACATTACTATGTGTGTTCTCACCGCGCAATGGTAAATTCGGCGCGTGCACCTACACACAATATTTTTCTGCGCGGCGCCACAATTTACCGCACACACCTGCACGCCGACATTTTCCGCGTGGTGCCAAAATTTACCATGGACACTCTGTGACTTGAAATTTGGTCACTTTGAAATTAATATTCTGTGAATATTCTCTTCAATTGAACCTTTCTGGTCCATCCAGGCTCAGTGTTGGAACTGAAGCTCTAATACCATATTTTAATGTCCCTGGAAACCCATGACCGGGCCATGCTACACGAGGGAACACTTTCGTTCTCTCACTGTGGAACACACAATAACATACCCAGTATTAAATTGAGCTATGCCACATAAATTTTCTCTTCAAACTGCATGAACTTATAACATATACATACAACACTCTTGCGGAAGATATACATATAAACATAAAAAAACAAATACATTATGTAAATATACAATTTCATACTGAAATAACAGTCAATACATATATGCAACATATACAGGGAAATACCCATAAACATACAGACCGTTATAATCACATATATGATAAACCATAACATAAGCACGTAAATAACAATGCAACATGCAAATTTATCATACGATTTGTACTTATCTTGGAAATATTGTCACCAACTATGTACAGACCGTCCACGAACCTCCCAGCCTTAGACTACACTATTCATCACTCTCAACAGTGAGTCACCCCCGAGTTGGGACTAAACTCCACCCAGGTAAAGGGGTTCCTAACCAGGCTAAAGGATCATAGACAATAGGAAATATTCTCTCTCAGGTGCTCACTCAACTAACAACCTACAGCCTCTCATTCCCCACATGCCTATCCCACCCAAGGAAGTGTGCCCCTTCTTTGCTCAACAGTCCTTCGACTGCCCCACTTCCTTTCCAGGGCTTCAGAAACAGGTCGGACAGGAAGTCTCAGAGCACTGTAGTTGCAGTTTAACACCTTCAGGAAATCAATCCCCAACAATTCGCTCGCTCGAAGAATTTCTCACGAGCCTGACAACCTGCTTCTTCAATCCCGCTCCCAAGCTAACCAAGTACACAAACCGAAAATGGTTATGGAAATAGGTCAAATACAATGAAATGAATGTTTGAAGGAAAATGGACTGTGTGAGTGAAAATGGTCATGGAATCATTGACTGGATGACTGGATGATGGAAGGAATCTTGGGAGAGATGATCGTCAGAATGATCGTCAGAATCCTTGTCAGAATGATTGTGAAGGCGATCATGAAAATGATCGTGAAGGTGATCATTAAAATGATCATGAAGGTGTCCAAATGAGCTAAGTCCCCACGATATGTATGCATGTGCCCAACTTGACACTTGTCATGTTGGAAGCTACTTTGGTCCACTTGTCCCCAACTTTAGAACTTAGGATAAAATAATTATCCATACTTAATATTTTAAGAAATATTAATATAATATTCATTTTTGGCTTAATCTCTCTATCTTAGCCCTTTCCCTTAAATTTTGGCCCTCCCTTTCCCTAACTGGTGGAGTTTAGTCCCCCATCTCTTTTATCATGGTCGTTCTGTGTGCAACGATGTATTTTATATTAATCATGAGACATATACAAAATAGGCGCATTGGCCTTTAACATCTAGGCGCTCTGGCCTAATCCCAAAACATAATCATCCTAGCTTATAATAACTGGCTCACCACCCTATAACACATATCATATACACAAGGCTCGTTGACCTCCATACTGCACACACTTTAGTTACTACGCGCGGTATCCGGGAATGTGCACAGTACATCATTTTACTGCATAGTACATGCACATACTATGACATGAACGGTGCATTACAAAATGATGTCAAAACAACTCACCAACTTAAGTACACTTACATTACATTTACATTTGGGTTCGACCGAGGGATATTACACTCTCTTTGCCCTATGTGCCCCTCTTAAGGAAAAATGAGAAAACCTAAAGTATGTGTGGATGAGATCATCTCATATCATCCCTAATCAATGGTTGAGATCTATCCAAAAGAATCTCAACTCAAAACCCACTTTACTCAAGTTTCTATAGTTTCACTTTATGTCCCTCAATTCACCCACAAAGTGAATTAATAGTCATTTTAGGCTAAAATGACCAAATTTCACTTTTGACTTAAATCTTCTAAGTCAAAGTAAAATTAGACATAACATACATGGTACATGGTACAAAGTATTTCCCACTTGTGTTTAGAGGCTCACAAACACAAGGGGGGCACTTTCCAAGGTACCCAAATCTCAACACTCCCTCTTATTGAGGAAAGTGCCCTTCACCACTAGTATCATCCATATAGTGGACATGGTTTCCAACTGGAAAATACTCGGTGAGTATGCTTGTACCTTGATCACTGAAATTAGTCTATGACACAAGTATTTTCAATCTGTTTTATCTATATATGTAAGTGCATATCCACCTATCCAAGTTCATTTATATCTTAGTATCAAACCAAAGATTTCAACCCTGGTCACCTACCAAGGATTTATACCTCCTGGCATCTCTCCAATGGTTACTACTCTTGTAATCTCACCAAGAGTCAATCTCTTGGCATCTGACCAAGATTCTCCCACTCTTGGTATCTCACCAAGAGTATATGGATCTCGACATATCACCAAGATCCTCAACTTGGCCACTCACCAAGGGACTTCCACCTGAAGTGGATCCAAAACCTAATATTTCCATATTCATAGCCAAGTGATTTTGAATCCTCTTTGGTTCCTTGCTACTCCTCATCATCAATCTATGATACTCTAAAGCCCATGCACCAACCCTCAGTCTCGACAACCCTAAAACTGAAGTTGTCTTGGGTGGACCAATCACCCCTGATGATGGTGTCCATGAAAAATGAGTCTGATCTCCCTCTGAATAACTACTATGATTCAATAGGTACTCCTCAACTCTCTCTCCCCACATGATGTTGGATGGTGTAACAACTGACAAAGAAGTATCGAATGCACACTCTCTGACAAACTGCGTATTGAACTCAATATCCTCTGTTGTTGCTATAGCGTCATCCGACGACTTCTTCTTCTTCTTCTTCTTCTTGGGACACTATCATGAATAGTGAACCATCTCTCTATAAAAAATCATCTCACTGTGCTCATGTCTCTCTCATTCCCATCACTTCTCTCTCCCTATGGCAGGGCCCCAAACTTGGGACCCTATCGACCTCCTTGGGACCCTGTCGACCTCCCTTGTCGGTCTTCTTCTTTCCCTTTGTCCAAAGAGAAAGATCCTCATAACCTAGCAATTCTTTCTACTGTCCACAAGTCTCTGATGTAAGTCTCCTGAACAAAATCATCCCACAATATCTCCGAAGTGGGCATGATCTCCCTGGAAACAATGCCATGAACAAATGGACCCCATGGTTTGGTGAAGTTGTTTAAGGTTGTCCTCACCATAGAGTATGGATCCACTACCTCTCCAATGGTTGTAATCATGTCTATGATCTGGGTGTATCGGACAAGGTAAGAAGTAATTGAATCCTCCTTCAACATGTGAATTCCCCTGAGTCAATAAAAAAGAACGATCTTTCGGTTCTAGTTAGAGCTCTAGTAAATATTTTATAGAGATGCCCACATCTTGAATGCATAGTCTTTCCCAGTCAAGTGGGGAATGATGTGATCCCTCACTTCATCACACACCATCCTATTTTCCTTGTTGTTCCTCTTCCTGAAATCTACCAACAATATGGAATTAGTAGCAGGAGGAACAACAACATGCGCCTCAACTATATCCCATAGTTCAAGGTCCTCTGAGACAAAGACAATCCTGGCCTTCTAAGGATACTAGTTTCTAGATCCAGCTAGCCTATCCTCCACACGCATCTAAGATGTTGACATCATATCCCACTGCACTCAAGCTGGTGCCACAACTGCAATAGAACGTTGCCTCACTCATGACAACAGAAGTGTGAAAAGAGGAAAATTAACAACGACCTCACTCCTAGCAATATAGGTGTGAAAAGAGGTCGTGAAAAATCATCCTCACTCCTAGCAAGTAGGTGTGAAAATAGGATGACTAAATTTCCACCAATTGTTCTACAACTCTCCACAAACATTATGCCAACAAGCTACCACTAAAGTCTTTCAATGCTTGTCCACAAAATCTGCCCAAAATATGCCTAGGACTGTCCACAAAATGTTTTCCAAAGCTCAACAAAAATCATCCAACAAGCTATGATACCATGAAGATTTTCTAGTTCCTAACAAGGTTCCAAATAGGTTTTTCTTTGACCTCAAGTTGGCTCTAAGTTTCAACTATCAAACAAGGGTTTGCTGCTATTTTATAACAACAAACTGTTCAGGAACTTCTTTGTTTTTTTGTTACAGTTACATAGACCTTTTAGGTGCTCTAGCATGTAGTTTTTTCCAAAAATATGTTAGCACATGCATACCATAAACTATGTAACACACCTAGAGATATTTACTACTGAAATAATGTTGTTCTAAACACTAACATACATGAAAATGAACACGTGTATTTTTGGTCAACGTGACCCTGAAGAAAACTCCCCTGGGGAAAACCGGTTTGGAATATGAGTGTATATATGTGGAGAATAGAAGGTGGAATACAACAAGTACATGAAACAAATGAGCTTGATACAATAGAATCTTGTCTCAAGATGCAACACAAGTCCAAGAGATAGATATGTGCCCTCCTCACAAGTTTCCCAATCCACTGAAATGAAGCGTCCTTGCTCCCTGAAGCTTTGATGGAGAAACCACAATGTGCTCAGAATTTTCCCAATCCACAATGTTCTCTCATGTTCTTCCTCTCCACTAAAAAAGTTCTCAAGGAAAACTGGCCACTGCAAGACCTCCCTACTAGTTGTGTGCCCTCCTCCTCAAGTGCCCCCTCCTCCTAGAAAGAACAACCTCCACAAGAAAATGAGGGTCTAATCCTCTTGTCTACCTCCATGAATGGGGGTGCCAAATATTTCCTCACCCAATTTCTCCATTCTCATCCTTTTTCCATTCTCCAAGATCCTTTGGTGAGAATACAAGTGAGAATGAGCCTATATTTTCCGCCTGTGCCCCTATTAAGGAAACATGAGAAAACCTAAAGTATGTGTGGATGATATCATCTCATCTCATCCCTAATCAATGGTTGATATCTCTCCAAAATAATCTCAACTCAAAACCCACTTTACTCAAGTTTCCATAGTTTCACTTTATGTCCCTCAATTCACCCACAAAGTGTATTAATAGTCATTTTAGGCTAAAATGACCAAATTTAACTTTTGACTTAAATCTCCTAAGTCAAAGTGAAATTAGACATAAAGTACAGGGTACATTGTACAAAGTATTTCCCACTTGTGTTTAGAGGCTCACAAACACAAGGGGACCACTTTCCAAGGTACCCAAATCTCAACACTCCCTCTTACTGAGGAAAGTTCCCTTCACCACCAATATCATCCCTATAGTGGACATGGTTTCTTATTGGAAAATACTCAGTGAGTATGGTTGTACCTTGATCACTAAAAGTAGTCTCTGACACAGCTCTTCTCAATATGTGTGATCTATAGATGGAAGTGCATCTCCACCTATCCAAGATCACCTAGATCTTGGTATCAAACAAAAGATCTCAACCTTGGTATCCCACCAGTGATTTCTACCTCCTTGCATCTCGCCAATGGTAACTACTCTTGGCATCTCACCAAGATTCACTCTCTTGGCATTTCACCAAGAGTCACCCCCTCTTGGTATCTCACCAAGATTATTTGGATCTTGACATCTCACCAAGATCCTCAACTTGGCCTCTCACCAAGTGACTTCCACCTGAAGTGGATCCAGAACCTGATCTACCCATATCTATAGCGAAGTGAAGCTCAAGCCTCTTTGGTTCCTTGTTGGTCCTCCTCATCAATCTCTGATTCTTTGAATCCCCTGCACCAACTCTCAGTATCGAAAAATCGGAAACTGAAGCTGTCCTAGGTGGACCAGTCACCCCTGATGATGGTGTCCTTGAAAACTGAGTCTGAGCTCCCTCTAAATCACTACTATGAGTCAATAGGTCCTCCTCAACCCTCTCTCCCCACCTGACGTTGGATGGTGTAACAATTGACAAAGAAGTAGTAAATGCACACTCTCTCGCAAACTGTATATTGAACTCAATCTCCTCTATTTTCGTTGTAGTTTCATTCTACTTCTTCTTCTTCTTCTTCTTCTTCTTCTTGGGACATTTTCCTACATAGTGAACCATATCTCTACAAGAAAAGCATCTCACTGTGTTCATGTCTCTCTCCTTCCCACCGCTACTCTCTCCCTGTGGCGGGGCCCCAAAGTTTGGACCCTATCGACCTCCCTTGTTGGTATTCTTCTTTCCCTTTGTCCAAATAACAAGGTCCTCATCACCCTACAATGTTTGTTGCTATCCATAAGTCTTTGATGTAAGTCTAGTCTCCTCCTGAACAAAACAATCCCATAATATCTCCCAAGTGGGCATGATCTCCCTCGAAACAATGCGATGAACAAATGGACCCCATGGTTTGATGAAGTTTTTTAAGGTTGTCCTCACCATAGAGTCTGGATCCACTACCTTTCCAATATCTAGAATCTCATCTCTGATTTGGGTGTATCAGCCAAGGTAAAAAGTAACCAACTTGTCCTTGAGCATGTGAATGCCCCTGAGTCGATAAAAAAGAACCATCTTTCAGTTCTGGTTAGAGATCTAGTAAATCTTGCATATAGATGCCTACATCTCAAATGCATAGTCTTTCCCAGTTAAGTGGGATATGATGTGATCCCTCACTGCATCACACATCATCCTCTTTGCCTTGTTGTTCCTCTTCTTGAACTCTACTAACAATATGGGAGAAGTAGCAAGAGGAACAACAATAGGCGCCTCAACTATATCCCATACTTTGAGGTCCTCTAAGACAAAGACAATCCTGGCCTTCCAAGGAGACCAGTTTCTAGCTCCAACTAGCCTATCCTCCACACACATATGAGATGCTGACATCACTTCCCATTGCACTCAAATGGATGTTATAACTGCAAAGGAATTTTTCCTCACTCATGTCAACACAGGTGTGAAAAGAGGCAAATGAACAACAACCTCACTCCTAGAAATATAGGTGTGAAAAGAGGTCGTGAAAATAAGCCTCACTCCTAGCAAGTAGGTGCAAAAAGAGGTTAACTACATGTCCATTGAATATCCTACAACTCTCCACAAAAATTCCTCCAACAAGCTACCACTAAACTTTGTCAATGGTTGTCCAGAAAATGTTTCCAAAATATGTCTAGGACTATCCACAATATATTGTCCAAAAGTTAGGAAAAATCATCCACTAAGCTATGATACCATGAATATTTTCCAGTTCCTAGCAAGCTGCCAACTAGGTTTGTCTTTGACCTCAAGTTGTCTCTAAGTTTCAACTGTCAAACAAGGGTTTTCTGCTATTTTATAACAACAAATAGTTCATGAACTTCTTTGTTGTTTTTTTACGGTTACATAGGCCATTTAGGTGCTCTAGCATGTATTTTTTGTCACCAATATGTTAGCACATGCATACCATAAACTATGTAACACACCTAGATATCTTTACTTTTGAAATAATGTTGTTCTAAACACTAGCATACATGAAAATGAACACATGCATTTTTGGTCAATGTGAACCTGGATAAACTACCCCAGGGAAAACTATTTTGTAATATGAGTGTATGTATGTGGATAATAGAAGGTGGAATACAAAAAGTACATGAAAAAAATTAACCTGATACAATATCATCTTATCTCAAGCTGCAAAACAAGTCCAGGAGATAGAGATGTTCCCTAGCATGGTGCACCCTCCTCACAAGTTTGCCAATCCACTGAAATGAATCTCCCTTTCTCCCTGAAGCTCTAATGGAGAAACTCTTGCACCACAATGTGCTCTCATGTGTTTCCTCTCCACTGAAAATTTTCTCAAGGAAAACTAACCACTGCAAGACCTCCTTGCTAGTTGTGTGCCTCCCCCTCAAGTGTGCCCTCCTCTTAGCAAGAACAACCTCCACAATAAAATGAGAGTCTAAGCCTCTTGGATACCTCCATGAATGGGGGAACCCAATATTTCCTCATCCAATGCCTCCATTCTCATCCTCTTTCTCTTATCCAAGCTCCTTTGGTGAACATACAAGTGAGAATGAGCCTCTCTTTTCCGTATGCGCCCCTCTTAAGGAAACATGAGAAAACCTAAAGTATGTGTGGATGAGATCATCACATCTCATCCTTAATCAATGGTTGAGATATATCCAAAATAATCTCAACTCAAAACCCACTTTACTCAAGTTTCCATAGTTTCACTTTATGTACCTCAATTCACCCACAAAGTGAATTAATAGTCATTTTAGGCTAAAATGACCAAATTTCACTTTTGACTTAAATCTCCTAATTCAAAGTGAAATTAGACATAAAGTACATGGTACATGGTAAAATGTATTTCACACTTATTTTTAGAGGCTCACAAACACAAGGGGACCACTTTCCAAGGTACCCAAATCTCACTTATTTTTAGAGGCTCACAAACACAAGGGGACCACTTTCCAAGGTACCCAAATCTCAACAGGCTCGCCTTTGGAGCCACTTGGAAGATGCCCTCTCTTAAGTTATTTATTGAATCTCTAACACAAGAGAAGAAGAATATTATCAACATGGGAAAAATAAAAGGCCCAAAGGTGCATGCAATCACTTTTCATTATGGTATTGGTCATCAAAATTATAAATCTAAAGACAAAGACAAAAGGAAAGGACACGCAAATCAAAAGAAGGAAGGGTACTCAAAACTCTTCAATGATCCCTCCAGATCCAAAGGTGGAAAGGGAAGAAAATGGGAGAAATTCACTTACTACCATAAAGGATTCCAACCTGAATATGCATGTATGTAGAAACAGATAGATCAAATTTCCTAAATACTTCAGCAAAACAACCTTGGAGATCGCATCCCCAAGGGTACCAAGAAGAAGAAGCTAGAAGATCAAAATCCCAAGAAAGGAAATTCTAGCCATGCTTTGATTCCCATAAACTCCTATCCCGATGCTTGGATCATATGTTCAAGTGCATCACACCACATGGTAGAAAAAAATGAAGTCTATTCTTCATTGGATGCATGCAAAGGTCCTCCTATTCTTATGGGAGAAAACTCTCCAATTGAGGTCATTGACAAAGGAAGAATTGAACTCACAAATGGAATCTTCGAGAATTTTCTACATGTTCCCAAAATTTCCATCAATATTCTCTTCATGCATTAGATGACTAACTTCAGGACATGAAAGAGACTTATATTGAAACCTAATGCAGTGGATATCTATGACATGCAAAACAATTCCAGGGTTGCTACAAGTGTGGTAAATCATCAATCCAGACTCTACACATATTGAACCAGATTTTTCATTATTGCTTACCCATGCTAATGAAAGAAGTATGATATGGAATTAAAGGTTTGGGCATTTAACTTTCAGATATGTGAAACAAATTAGCAAGAAGGGAATGGTTTATGGTCTACCTGACATCCACTTCTCCAAAGGAATTTGTGAGGGATGTGTTCTTGGAAAAAACACTCAAGAGAAATTCAACAAAGGAAAGACTCAAAACGCTTCCTTTCCTTTAGATGTGATCCATAGTGACCTCACAGGCCCTTTTCTGCATCCATCAATTAGTAGAGAAAGGTATATTCTCATTTTTGTTGATGATTTCTCATGCTTCACATGGATTCTATTTCTCAGGAAAAAATCTAAGGTCTTTCAACACCTCAAAGATTTCAAAGCCCTAGTTGAGACACAGTCAGGAAAGAAAATCAAAGTCCTACGAAAAGATAACAGGGGAGAGTATGGCAACCATGATATACATAATATTTTTCATGAGGTTGGATTTAGCTGCAACACATGGTTCCTTATACTCTGCAACAAAACAAAGTTGTTGAGCAGAAAAATAGATCTCTGAAAGAGATGGCATCTTACATGCTACATGCAAAGTCACTTCCACAGATATTATGGGATGAAGCACTTAATTGTGAAACCTACATCCAAAATATATATCCCCATAGATCTTTCAAGGATAAGATCCCCTATGAGGCTTGGAGCGAACTCAAACTGAAACTGACCCATTTCCATATTTTCGATTCACGTGCATGGGCCAGGATTCCTTCTAAGAAGAGGAAGGAACTTGATCCACAAAGAACAGAGTGTATCTTTGTTGTATATATAGATGGTGTGATGGGATATAGAGCCATTGATCTTTCCTTGGACCAGCTCATAATTGAGCGAAGTGTCCAATTCAAGGAAAGTGTCTCGCATGTACCTCAGCAGCCACATGAAAACACTTTTGTTCTTCCACCTGTCAAAGATGATGAGCATGCACATGTCGACTCTTCTTCAGATGAGAGTTATGATTCCTAAGATTTATATGATCCAAATATAGAGTCATTACATTCAGATGCAGAGTTAGTGTATGCAGATGCATATTCAAAGCCAGAGAAGAGGCCCAAGTGGGCCAATACTACTCTTCAGGATGCAGGAGATCTTGTTGGGGATCCAACTAATACTAGGAGGGATCGATCTAATTTTGAGGAGCCTCCTCTTGCACTCGCTACCATTGGATAAATGTCACCTACAAATATTTTCTTGTTTCAATATTCATATCCACATTCCTACGATGAGGCTACTGGAAATCCCTTTTGGGAATTCGCCATACAGGAGGAGTACAACTCCCTCCTCGAAAACCAGACTTGGTATCTGGTTCCCCTTCCTTAAGGAAGGAAACTTGTTAGGTGCATATGGGTCTACAGGACCAAGAGTGCAACGGATGGACAAGTTAGCATATACAAATCCATGTTAGTTTCGAAAGGCTTTCAATAGGTGCACAGCATTGACTATGATGAGACCTTTTCTCCAGTAGTGAATATGGATTCCATATGTTTGGCACTTTCCATTGTAGTATCCAAGAGATGGGAAGTCCATCTGATGGACACGAAGACTGCATTTCTTCACGACGATCTCTCTGAGGAGATATATATGGACCATCCCCAGGGATTTTCACAGGATTCATCTTTGGTCTATCGACTGAAGAAGTCTCTCGATAGCCTCAAGAAGGACCCGAGGGCATGGTATGCCAAGATGAATTCATACATGTTTTCACAGAACTTTGTACCTTGTAAGTCAGACCTTAATGTTTACATGCTTAGGACGATTGATTCAATTCTAATCCTATTTTTGTGTGTTGGTGATTTGTTGATCACCAGTTGTTAGACTTCAGTGATTGTTGCAGTCAAGAGGATTCTACATGACAGGTTCTTGATGACAGACATGGGTCCGCTACATTTATTACTTGAACTTGATATTAGTCAGGATGCATCAAACATCAAACTTTCTCGGGCCAAATATGCACGAGATCTCCTTGAGATATTTCACATGATATACTACAAGTCTTCCCTGAATTGTTTCCTATCAAGAGTCAGACTTGAGGATGGCAGAGACACTCCACTGATGGACAACACACTGTAAAGACAACTAGTGGGGATTGTTGGGCCTCAGAAATGTCACATTTTCATCCTATTTTCCTTTCACTATTCCTCTCATTCATCCATATTCCATTATTCCATTTACCTTTCATTATACCGTTTTCATAAATACATTTGGGTTTCACCTTATTATTTTCCACTTTATTCATTTTAGTATTAAAAGAGAATTTATGATTAAATATTAGAAAATCTACATGTTTTCATATATATCTCAAAAATGTGTGAGCTTTGTAATGTGTAGGAATATGTGAAGGATTAATTCAAAAAGACTTCTCGAATATTTCCTTCACCATTTCAAGATTTGAGGAGATAATTATTCAAGCTTATTTCGAGGAGAATATCATGGGGAATGGATAACATATCTTATCCAAGATTTATGAGAGATATGTGTGAGGATTTGAAGCGGTCATATTTTGTAATAATGGAAAATTGGTTGAGAGAAAAATGAATCTATAATTATGAGATGTGTATCTTCTTTTCAAAGCTCTCATGTATAAAAGAGATTACTCCCTCGTCATGAGGGAGTAGTCATTATGAGGATAAAGTAAGGAGTCATTATGAGGAGAAAGTAATTAGTCATGATGGGATTAGAAGGAGATTAGATTTAGATTGGAAAATGATTAGAAATCAATTATAGGAGTTAGTCATTTTTTTTATTAGTTTCATGATTTCATTATTTTGTCATTTGATTATTGTGATGTAATTGAGATTGATTTATTGTTTGTGTGAGATGACACGTGTTGTCTTGTTGCTCTTCACATGGTGTTTTTCCTTTGATGCAATTTTCCATTTCCATGTTAATTTCATTATAGTCATGTGTTTCAGAAATTCATTTAATTCATGTGTTCCAGCAATTCAATTCCAAGTCATGCGTTTCATCTTCCCGCATTATATTAACAATTCAATTTCAGTTGTAGCTTCAACATTAGATTAGGTTAAATTACCTTCAATCCTACATATATTGTGCATGTGCTTCGTAAGTTTACGAACTCCTTAGGTTGACAATTAAATGATTGGGCACTTATTAAATGACAATATTTACCACCAATAGGGATCTTATTGTATCTCACACACTCCAGACCAGACCTATCCTATGCAGTTGGAATAGTCTCCAGGTTCATGCAGGAGTTGCATGAGCTACATTGGAAGGATGCAAAGCGTATCCGATATGTACAAGGCACCATCACCTTCGGGATTCACTATGCAACAGGATCTACATTGGACCTCATCGATTTCACTGTTTCTAACTTTTTTGGCTATAGCATTGATCGCAAGTCCACATTTGGTTACTGACTCAGTATTGGTTTCGGGCCAATCTGTTGGTCGAGCAAGAAGCATGTTGTTATTTCTCTATATTCAGTCGAGGCATAGTAAAGAGGGGTAGTTAACATAACCATCCATTCTACGTGGCTACAAATTTTTCTCATTGAGTTGGGCATTCAGTTTCACCACTCGATCGTCCTCTGTTGTGACAACCAGAGTACTCTGAAATTCTGTAGAGATCCAGTTCAAAGGCAGCGGACAAAGAACATCGAGATTCAGATGGACTACATTCAAGACTTATTACATGATGGGATCATCAACCTACATGTATATCCTTTATAAAAATAGACTTCATGCATATTCACCAAGACCTTCACTGAGCAAAAGTTCCATTCTTTGTGTAGTTGTCGTGGAGTGAAGGACATAGTTTCCTAGAAACTGTCAATTCTTCTTTTTACATACATTTTACTTTGAGGGGGGGAGTGGGGTTCCCATGATAATTTCCCTCTTTCCATTTTTATTTCAATGTATCTTTTTTATTTGGTTACCTAACATGGCTTCTTTGCCGGGACCCATTCTTTATTTTCACCATAGTGATGTTTAGGGAGGGGTGTTGGAGATACTTCACACACACCTAGTATTTATTTTTCCGAAAAATTTCCCTATGTTTATTAATCATTATTCATTATCCTATAGTTTAGGGAGAATATTCCTCTAGGATAATATTGTCTTCAGTTCACAATTCATTTTGATCAGTTGAGTGGAGTCTAGATGCCACATTGGGATCACCACCATGCATCATTGAGATCATCACTAGCTAATGTGCATTGTCCTTTGGATTATCACCATAATAACACATTACTCATTATTCCATGATATCCTCCTCACTTCACTATATTTCAGTCAGTTAACTGGAGAGTGAGAAACTAGTTAACTCAAACTAGGTGGCAGTTCACTCCCGTAACTTCCTGAGAGACTAGACTAGCTAGCAGTTTACTCCTGTAATTGTCGATGTGTGTCGAAATCACTTTATACCACCACTATGGTGCATTGTATTCTCCTCCAGTGTGTATTATTTGAGTTAGTAATATTATAACATGTGTAAATTATCATTCATCCATTTGGTTAATGAGAATTCTTCCATTCTTTCTCTTATGCTTCTCTTTTCTCATATTTTCTCTACAAACTGTGTATGTCATTTTCTATCTAGATCTATTCTATGCAGGTTCAACACATTTACACCATGGATAAGTGTGGATCATAATGTTGATGTAGGCAGGAAAGCAAAGGTCCCATGTGGGAATGCAAGCCATGATGTTGAAAGTAGTCCAACCGCCACTGTAAATTGGGGTCCCATGTCTAAGTGCTCATGTGAACTCCATGTTGAACATATCAAAATTCAATAGGAATTTGATCCAAAGGTATACATTAATCATGTGGATCATAATATGCAGATCCATCCACATAGTTGGACATGGTCGAAGCTAAATCTGGAAGGAACAATACCCCTAGAGAATATGCAAAATGCACTCTTGTAGTCATAATTAGCTCTCAATTTGTCACATTGATGTTCTATACATAAGGTTGAGTAGAGTCATCAAATAAATAGTTATCATTCAAAAAATTAAAATGATATATATACCAATCATCACAATTGACCTCAAAATTAGACCAAGCATAGGATTCTTGATTGTATTCATCCTTGATGGCCTTCGTAATAGACATTTATTTCCTTGCAAGTTTGAACTCTTGAATATATTTCTCTTGAATATTTTGTCTTTCAAATTTGAACTCTTGAATCTTTGTCTTGATGGATTCCATGATTCAAAATTGAATATCCATAGGAAATACAACATATAAAATGTCAAAATAAGTATATTAAATTTCTATATCCAATGGCATAGATATGGTAGAAATTTGAGCACCCTGTGAAAATTTATGAGCTCTGTAGTCTCGTCGTTGTCACACAAAAACATGAAAAAATGGTTGATTTTAAATCAACGATATCTTCACTTTCGGAGCTCCGATTCTGACGATTTGTTTTTAATTAGGTGAAATTGTGAGAGGAACTCATATTTGTAATTTTGGGGGGGAAATTCATCCCCAACTACTACAAAAATAAGAAAAATCATGCAACCATCCGCGAAAAAACCTTAAAAATTAACAGATTTTAAAATGATGATATCTTCACTTCTCGTATTTTGATTCATAAGTTGTTTTTTCTTATTGGTTATTTTTCCAATAATGACTCATATATACAACCATTTTCTTAAAATGGTACACAAAAAACTACATGAATTCTCTAGAGCGTCTAAGATGTTGGTTGTGGAGCCTGATTATCTTCTTGATTCAAAGGTCCTTGATTTTAGCCGTGTTTATACCCCATGAAGTATTTACACCCCATAAGTATGTACACTCTTCCACGTAGGGGAGTGCAAAGGGGGGGTACCCCCTCTGCGGGGTCTTGGGGCAAGTGGGCCCCCAGCGGGGGTTCAAGGGCAGCGTCCCCTGATGGGGGTTTTGGGGAGAAGCCCCTGAAGCAAAAATTGTATTGTAAAAGTATATTGTAATTTCATTTTAAATATGGACCGTTCATTATAAGGTCACATATCTAACGGTAGAGATTATGTTAGGGTTTTTTTCCCTAGAAGGAAACCCTCTTTTATGAGGGAAATGTATCGTGATTAGGGTGGATGGTGAATATTGTATTATGAGAGAGGAGACTTTGAGAGAAAGAAAAGGAAGTTACAACAAGTTTTGTTGTAGGTTGTATCCCTTCATTTGTTGGATAATAATAAGGAAGGACCTGGTAATTTCTCTGGTGGACGTAGCCCACACTGGGTGAACCACGTAAATCTGTGTCTCTCTTGTATTGTGTGTCTTCTGTGTTTTGTTTCTGCATTTGTTTTAT
>JZKD02S1619587.1:48044-76243 GCA_000966675.3 Picea glauca
AGCCCACACTGGGTGAACCACGTAAATCTGTGTCTCTCTTGTATTGTGTGTCTTCTGTGTTTTGTTTCTGCATTTGTTTTATTTTATTGCTCCATGGTCCTGTTTTTCTAACATAAGCCCCATTTTTCTTCTGCAAAAAAAATCCAAAAAAAATGCCCACAATTCCTACGAATGAAAGTGCCATGATACCACTTTTTAAGTATCAAAGATTTTCAATTATAATCAACACAAGAGATACCAAGATTAATATGAAAAATATATTTTATTATTACCAAAAACCTTGTGGTGGGGAAACACCATACAATAGATCCTATTATGGAAGGGATCTTCTCCTATTCACTTGCCTCTTCGAGGGGGAAACCTCCTAATGAGCTACATGCTCCAAATACAATACTTATCAACTTGTCTCATGACATTGATTTAATGCATTTGTATAGTTCTACCAACCACTAAGAACATTCTAGAGGAGGAACCATCTAGAAGTAGAACCTTCTAATAATTCCATTTGTATAGTTCTACCAACCACTTAGAGAATTCTAGAGGAGGAACCTTCTAGAAGTAGAACCTTCTAATAAGTCCATTTGTATAGTGCTACCCACCACTAAGATCATTCTATAGGAGGAACCTTCTAGAGGTATAACCTTCTAATAAGTCTTCTTACATTTATTATTTTTATACTAATATATCTAACTACGATAGTGAGTCTTACTTAATAATATAGTGGAATGTAGTGTAGTTATAGAGGTAGTAGAGGTCCCAAAGGGCCCATTGATATGGATTTAGGAATGGAATGAACTGATTAATAGACTAAATACGATAAACACAGAAATATGAAGAATGACACAAATATCCAGTGAACAATATTTTCTATTAAATAATGAAATAGGCTAAAACTGTAAACCTGCAAAACTAAAACACTTGCTCGAATGGTGGTAGCTATCTATGAGAAGAGATGTGGTTGCTACGTGCATCTGTCTGATTAGAATGGATTAAAATGAGGCTCCAAAGGCCTCTTTGAAATTACTCATGATTGCCAAAATCCTAGACATCCAAAAACCTAACCCTAGAAGGTGAAACGCCAAAAGTCATGTGGGCCCTATGGGTAAGTTGATGTAATTTGGTACCTCAACTTCCAAGGGTCGTAAATTTTTCATATGAACTCTATTTTAGGTGTGTGATATCCTGTTGGAAAGGTATTTTAGAGAACTACACATTTTTTCATCAAACTTTGACTCTGTCTATAGTTTGACTATGGTGAGCCAAAAAAAACAACGTTTAGGGCCCCAAAATGGTCATGGAAGTACATCAAGATGTGTTGACATGAAAACATACAAAATAAGCCAGTAGTATTAGGAGAGAGGCCACTCATATCCACCTGGAGGATGTGTGGGGATTCAAACAACCCCAGAAGTGTAGAACCCATAATTACAGAGTAGTACAGAAGAACGTCCTGAACAAAAAACGGAAACAAGGAGCCAATTGGAATAGGTGGGTGGCCACCAATATCCACCAAGATCAATCCTCTTCCCTTAGGAAGAAATGTTCACCATTGTGTTTAGTTCTCCCATCAGGTGAGGAAAATTATGTTGGAATTGGCCCTTGGTGAGCCACTTTCCTTGGTGTAGGAATTTCCCTTCCTTGACAACCCGATAAATTTGGATTCGATGTTGGCAATTGTGCTTGACCTATGTGTCCACTATCTGATTAGTGGATATTTGTTCCATGTAGTTGGGTTTGAGATCTATTGGTGTCAGTTGTTCTACAATCTTGGAGGTGTCCAATAATGGGATAAAATATGGTTGAAGGAGGTCCACATTGAATACTGGATGCAAACCAAGGAAGGGTGGAGTGTTGAGCTCAAAATAATTGCTACCCACAACCTTGGTGATAGTGTGAGGTCCATAACGAAGTGGGTGAAGCTTCCAATGGGTCTCAGTGAGACGCTCCTTCTGCAAATGTAACCAGACTTTTTCACCAACCTGAAACGGGTGTGGTACCCTGTGTTGATCATGGTACTGCTTGTACTTAGCATTGGATTTCTGCAAAATATCCTGGACTTGTTAGCGGATGTGATGAATCCGTTCAATGAATATGGTGGCTTTGTTGATCAAGAAATGATTAGGGGAAGAGTCTATATGTGCGGTGGCAAGAGGAAGTGCAACATCAATGGGTCCCGAGGGTTGGAATCCAATACCCACCTGAAATGGGCTATGGTCAGTGGAACTATGGAGAGCCATGTTGTAAATGTGTTGGACACATGGGAGACTCTCATCCCATGTCTGTAGATTATTAGAATTGTACATGCACAGGATGTGCACAATCATCTGATTGACGAACTTTGTTTGGCCATCGATTTGGGGGTGGAAAGTAGTGGATTTTGTGATCTTGGTGTCCAATAGAGACCAGAGACTTGACCAAAAGGTTTTAAGGAACTTGTTGTCTTGGTTAGAGATGATGGTATGTGGTATCCCAAAGTGGACCCACACTCATTCAAATAAGAGCTTAGCAGTATCTATCATTGTGACATTCTTCTTATAGGATGTGAGGATGGTCATCTTTGAAAATCGATCAATGACTAAAAACACACAGTCATTTCCTTTCTTGGTGGATGGAAATTCATACATGTAATCCATTGAGATGGATTCCCAAGGCTCATTAGAAATAGGAAAAGGGGTGTATAATCCTTGATTCTTGATGGTTGGCTTGGAAATGGCACAAACAATGCAAGATCTCATATACTGGTTGACGTCCTATCAAACTTTTGGCCAAAAAAATGTTTCTGAAGAACAACCACAATTTTCTCCATGCCAAAATGTCCTGCCACCCAACTGTAGTGGGATTCCCAAATCATCTTTGCACGCCCACTTGTAGGAACACATAGATAGCCCAAGTGGCATAATATTTCATCCTGAATGTGAAAATTAGTGACAGTTGCACATGTACCCAAGAGATGATAGGTGGTGGCGAAGTCTGGATCTTATTTATAAAGTTGGGGCCACTCAAATGCTTCATGTCCACAGGAATGGAGCACAGTGGTGAGTGTAGCCATAGGAGGCCAACTGAGGCAGTCAGCGACATGATTGGAGATACTTTTCTTATAATTTATGTTGATATGGAATTGTTTCAAGTATGTGGACCACTTCTTATGGTGGTTGTTCTACAATTTCCCTTTTGTCGGTATGAACTGAAGAGGATTTTGATCAATGTGTATGATCATCTCTTTCCCCAGAATGTAATGTTTCCATTGACAACAAGATTGTACAATGGAATACATTTCCTTTTCATAGGTGGGGTATTTCTAGATAGTATCAAAGAGTGTCTCACTATGTTATTCCACTGGATGCTTGTGCTGAGTGAGAACTTCACCCACAAAATAGTCATATGCATCAGTCTCAATCTCAAATGGTTGTTACAGATAAAGAAACGAGAGTACTAGAGCTAAGCACAATTGATGCTTCAGATCATTGAATGATATTGTTTTCTTCTTTCTCCACATCAACTTGGCCGTTGGTCAATTGGTTGAGGGCCCATGCAATATGAGAGAATCCCAACACGAATCGTCGGTAGAAGTTGGCTAGTCCCAAAAATCTATGAAGCTCGGTCAGTGTGGTCGGGGATGACCATTCAAGGATGACTTGGATATTATCTGGATCAACATGTACCCAATTCTCATCAATAATGTAGCCCAAGTATTGGACCTTTCTCATGCCAAAAGAGAATTTTTCCAAGTTGGCATAAATCTTGTGCTTCCACAGAGTGCTCAAAACCTGATGAATATGCCACATGTGCTCCTCCCACATTATTCTAAAGATGAGGATGTCATCCAAATATACTACCACAAAGGAGTTGGTGAAGGGTATCAATACACCATCCATCAACCTCATGAAAGTGGTTGGTGCATTTGTTAAGCCAAAGGGCATGACTAGTCATTCGTAGAGACCTTATGTAGACTTGAAGTTTATCTTCCATACATCAGTTGGTTCGATGGGAATATGGTGTTCAATATTAGTGAAGAAATTTTCCCCCTTGAGTTGGTCAAGAAGTTCATCAATCCTAGGAATGGGGTAGTGGTTCCTGACTGTGATTTTGTTTAAGGATTTGTAATCAATGTTGAGTCACCATGTATCATCCTTCTTCTGCACCAGTAAATCGGTTTTCTGCAAGGGGAGGAGTTGGGTCTGATGTTCCCCTTTTGAAGAAGCTCTCAGATCTGATGCTTGATTTCCTCATTCTCCATCAGCAAGTGTTGATAGACTAGCCCATTAGGTAGAGGTGCATCGGGGGTCAAATCAATTGGATGCTTGACTTGGAAATGTGTCGGTACCCCTGTAGGTGATGAGAAGATGTATGTGTATTCTTACATGATCCCGTCCACTTTCTTTTTCTGAAAAGAGAGGAGATGTGTAGAGTCCACAGATGTGGCTACAACCTTCTACCTACTTTGATCATGGATCACAAAGAAGATGAACTTCCTGGTCTGTGAAATGACCTTACTGCATTACTTAACAGAAATTAAAGAAATAGTAGTAGGTGACACTACCTCTAGGATCCTGTACAATTTTCTACCCAAAGTAATAATAACACTGTGGGGTCTAGACTCATACACAAATATGGTTGTCCTAAAATAACATCAAACTTCAAGGGGAGCAATATCACATAGTACCTCATCTTTGAAATTCTTGATGTCATAGGGTAGACGACATTGTTGGCTGACACATAGATATCTTCCTTGGCAAATCCAGTCGATGGTGTAGGGATGCAGGTGCGGCGTCATTAGTAGGTCCAGTCGCTTGATGACCTCTACTGAAATAAGGTTCTTATGACTACCTCTATAGACAATGAAATTAAGTGGATCCCCCTTGACCCACATCTTCAAGTGAAAGAGGTGTTCCCCTTCCTCTGGTTCTTCTGGTTTTCTTGGCTAGACTTTGGTGGTAATGACAGTGGAACTCAGTTCAACATCGATAATCAGCTTCCCTCCTTCAGGATTTGAATCAAAATCATAATCGGCCTCTGACTCAGAATCCTTCAGCTCATCCACAAGGGAATTCTTGGAGCAACATTCTTCGGTGTTGTACCAAGAAATTTTATCGTACTCGCACAATTTTCCTATGTCCTTATTTGTCTTCTCATTGACCTTCTTGTGTTGTGGATTGGATTGGTTTTCCCGAGGGTGAACATCTCAACTTGGTCCCTTGATGTGTAGGTTGGGGATGCCTTTTCCCTACTTCGCCTGTGAGGGGTTTGTAGATCCAAACTCTCTCCTTTTCTACTTAAATTTTGGCTCGATCTTGGTAGCGTATCTATAAGACGTGCCCAATGAGGTGATGTCCAAGAACTCCATTTTTGTTTGAATGTATCTATGAAAAAAACCATAGTATTTGAGCACCAGATGATGCTTAGAGTATTTGATACCCAATTTGGTGTGTAAAGTATGGAAAATATTGGTGAAATCTAGCACTGTCTAGTCCCTTTCTTGACGTAGGGTGGTCCATCTGGTGTACTAGTCCTCGTATCTTCCAAAAGGGTAGTATTGTTATTTAATGGCATCCCGAAAGGAATCCCATGTAGGGGCCACCACAGAAATTGTAGATTCCTCCACGACCCTCTTCTTGAAGTAAGTATCCTACCAGCCTTTAACATGGGGAATGGCCTTGAGGAGTGCAAAAGTGATATTTTCCCTATCGAAAAAATTGTGGACCGAAAAATGTCCTTCGAGCAGATTCAACCATTTATCTACAGCATCTGCATCTATCAGTCCTTCAAATAATGGAATATCAAAATTTACATGTACCTTGAAGGGGGTTGCATGGCTGCTTGATGAAGATGCTTCTCCTGTGGGCAGCCATCGAGGGATCTGCGCAAAGTTGTCCATCATTTTGTTCCTTTGTCATGCAAGGGATTCTCAAGAAACATTTAATAGGATATCCCTCTCCATCATATTTATTTTTTTTCCTCATGGGTTGTTGTCAGCCTCGGCGCAACCGATCTTTTAATTGCTCGATTGGTTCAAGTCCCAACTTCTTGTACCCAGATCTTGTCGGGGACATGCATGAAGAAAAATAAATGAAGAGAAGAACGTTATGATACCACTGATACAAATTTAAGAGTGCAACAAACTGATTAACAGACTGAATATGATAAACATAGAGATATGAAGAATAACATAAATATCCACTGAACAATATCTTCTATTAAATAATGAAATAGGCTAAAATTGTAAAACTTCAGAACTGAAACACTTGCTTGAATGGTGGTAGTTATCTATGAGAAGATATGTGCCTGCTACGCGCATTATTCTAAGAATAATGGATTACAATGAGGCTCCAGAGGCATTTTTTATATTACTCATGAATTCCAAAACCCTATACATCCAAAAACCTAACCCTAGAAGGTGAAATGCCAAAATTCATGTGGACCGTATGGGTAAGTTGGTGTAATTTGGTACCTCAACTTCCAAGGGTCGTAACTATTGCATACAACCTCTGTTTTAGGTGTGTGATAGCCCATTGGAAACGTATTTCAGAGAGATACACATTTCGTCGTCAAAATCTGACTATGTCTATAGTTTGACTATGGCGAGCTAAAAAAAACATCATTTAGGGCCCCAAATCAGACCTGGAAGTACAACAACATGTGCTGACATGAAAACATACAAAATAATCCAGTTGGATTAGGAGAGAGGCCACCCATATCCACCTAGAGGATGTGTGGGGCTTCATACAACCCCATAAGTGTAGAAACCATAAATAGAAAGCAGTATAGAAGAACGTGTTGAACAAAAAATGGACACGAGGAGCCAGTTGGAATAGGTGGGTGGCAACCAATATCTTCCTAGATCAATCATAATGATAATAATGGAGTCCATTCAATGTAAGGTATACTAAGCCCACTATATTATTAAATAAGGCCCACTATGGTAGTTGGATATATTAGTATAAACATAATAAATGTAAGAAGACTTATTATAAGGTTCTACTTTTGGAAGGTTCCACCTCTAGAATGTTCCTACTATTTGGTAGAACTATATAAAGGGGTTAAAGAAATGTAATGATTCAAGTTGTGAATTATTGTATTCAGAAGTGTCTAGGAAGTGAAGATATCATCATTTTAAAATACACTAAATTTTCAGGGTTTTTCGATGGATAGCCATGTGATTCTTATGATTTCTATAGTAGTTGGTGTTATCAGACAAATCGGTAAGTGTGGACACAAACTGATATCCATAAATTCAACAAGAAATTAGAACAAAATAGAGTAGAATACAAGCTTCTCCTTAGATTTCATGGTAATGTAAACTAGTTCGAAGAGGGACAAATGACATACCGCTTAAAGGTCATTTGATCCTCTCTAGTATCATCCTTGCTCCATATTTGGATTTGTGGTATGTTTAACCTGTTAAGAAACACAAACCAACAAAGAGAGAGAATAACGATATATATATTCCAATTAAACTTATGCATAAGATCAAGGATTTATACAATAAAAATGAAGACACTTTTATAGGGAAGAAGTGTATCACTGCATTATATTGATGAAAGTGGAGAATACAACCTATGCATTGATGTTGCAAGGTCCCTTCCAATGGCCCTTTTCTTCAACACACATACCTTTTCTCCAATGATTTTTATGAAGAGTATTCACAACCTAACTTGGAAAGCTAAAGCAAAGCTATCACAAGTACAATCTTAAACCAAATTATTCATGCATAAGCAAGCCTATCCTTTCCCATGAGAGATTCCTCTTTATATAGGGTGAAAGAGGGATGGATGAGGAGATTAGTATGATCCCACTAAATCAATGAAGCGAGTAATATCCAGACTAATCGGAGGCCACCTCATCTTCTAGAAGATTCAATTCTAGAACTTTCGTGAATTTCACCTTTTTCCCTTCTTTGAGAATCATCGCACCCTAAGCACAAGCAACTAGTGGTGACACCACATTCCAATTTGGTGTAGCATGTGACGATCAAGCATCATCTCAGCCCAATCATTTAGCAGGGTGTGACAATATCCTTTGATAGGATTTTTAGGAAAAGAAAGATGATTCAATTTCTCATGGAAAAAGTATCATTTAGTAGCTTCAGGGAACACATAAGTGATTCATACACATATCTTCAGTTGATCGCAGGGGTGACCAAAATAATGTGTAATAGAATTCCCCCCAAAATATGAAGTTGGAACATGTGAGAGCTGAAATAATTTTTAGAATGTGCGTGTCAAGAAAAAGGAGCACATCAGTCGGGAACTTGCAAACAATAAAGTATCTGCATAATAATATACCATTTTCTAAGGTAGGCATTCCCATAGTCAGACAACTAGTATCTCGAATCATAAGTGTCAAGTGAGTCATGGACACCAAACATACACAGTGGATCCCATTCATGATGATTCAACATAGCCACGAGAAATACACTATGGATCTATGCTCTAAAAAACTCAAATTTGGACATAGCCACGAGACATACATGGTGGATCTATGTGTCAGTATAGACTTATGAATACTCCATCACAACCTGAATTGATATGGTGAGATCGAGGGTCTTAATTTCCATCATCACAGAGTATGAATCTAGCCATGTGATTACAGGTGTCGAAGTCGAACACAGAATAAACCACTTGATTACCAGTCATTAATGGATATCGTTAACAAGTGTGAGGGAAATTATGATTGATGTCAATGACCCCCAAGGTACTCTAGTACAATCCAATGAATGTGAATTAATGAGTTTAATTCGAAAAATCAATGAAATATTCCAATCAGGGGCCAGTGATGTGAACCCACTATTGAAAATGAGGAAACATGTCATTGAGGTATGCAGGTTCCAAGGTACAAAATGATTTCTAAGTCTAATTACCAGATAATGAGTTGAATTCGATAGGAAAAGAATTGTCACATGAGGGACTTAATGTATCCCACATAAATGACACAAAATATGTAACAGATGTGAGGTAGATCAAAGTATAAAGTGATTCAGAACTAACTCAAGGAAGGCCGACGTGGTAAGAATTTGAGGATTGAATATGGTCGACTCGATAGAAGGCTTGTCTAGGTTGAACTTCTCTAGAACATATGAATGAAATGAAAATTGTCTTGGAATCATTGACTCAAGGAGGAACCAACATACAGACTTGTGGATGATCAAACGAGAGACAAATGGATTTCCCCACCCAGATACAATAATGAAGAGGGGTTTCATGTTCAAGAGAGACTTACTGCCACTAACACAGATACAACTATACATTTATTTCCCAATTTTCCCCCACCTTTTCTGGTGAGGACCACTTTATTTTTACACAAGCTTGAGAAGGATAACATATTATTGTAATGTAAGCTCATCCTTTGGATGAGTCCCTCAGGGTATTTTTAACAAACCTTACGAAGGAGTGGTTTGGTCACATATGGGCCTTTCGATGCTTGTTTTACAAGTCCAAAGAAAGAAAACTCAGGGGTTTTTCATGTTTAGAGAGTTTGAAAAACACTTAAAGAAAACTCCAAAATGTCCTTTTTTATAAACTAGTCTAACGAGACCGAAAAAAGAGATAATCTACTGCTCATCAGACGTTTTCCTCAAATACTTTTATGAGCATGAAAAGAAATAAGTCGCTTGGATATATTTTCATGTTTAGGGATCTTGAAAAGAGCTTAAAGGAGACTCCAGGGGGTTCATTTTTTGTATTTCCATTACGAGTCTAAAACAATGATAAAAGTTTACTCAATTACATTCTCATAGTTTCACGAGTGTGAGAAAGAATAAAGAATAAGATCAAGATTTTTTTTTCATTCTTACACAAGATTATGACAAAAAAAAACTATGCTTGGGATATATTTTATTTTTACACAAGATTAAAACTAAACAAAACTATTCTTGGACCTCGTTTCATTTTTACACAAGAGTGAACTAGAGGAAATTATTCTTGAGGTAGGTGGTTTCATTTTCATATAAGCTTGAATGAGAGAAAACTATGCTTGAGGCTTCTCAAAGCATAATCCAGGGATGGTTGGTACTTATCCCCCAACTTATGAAGATTGTGACTTAACTTCAGCATGGATTCTAGAGGCTGTAAGAATTCCCCCCCAAGCTTCATTTCATCCAACATCACAGGCAGATGGAATGAAGCTTCAAATACTATACATAACGAAGTACTTGACTCAATAGAAGAGGGGGGAAATCTATTTCATTTTTTAATGATCTTGCCACAGAGAAGAAATGATATGCTCTTGAATATAGGTTCAATCCCCAGACCTTTATTTCAATGTTTAACGATCTTGACAGAGGAGAAGAACTATGCTCGTAACATATGTTTCATTTTTTAACTAGGTTTCCATAGAGATGCAAAAACTATCCTCGTAAGATGTGTCTACTTTTTAACGAGGTTTCCACAGAGATGAAAAACTATCTTCGAAGATGGTTTCATTTTTTAATGAGATTGAAATTATAAAAACATGCTCAAAACTCTCTTCTTGATAATGGATTCCAAGAGGACGATGCTCTAGAAGGATACCATGTCAAGGGACAAAAATCGGTCATGGCTTCCAATATATCTTCACTTAATGGAAGAAACACACTCTAGAAGGAACACATGTCGAGGGTCATGACAAGGGTAAGGAGATAAATATCTAAAATCCCTATTGAAGAGATCGTCATGTCAACTGTCGGATCCAAGTCATAAGATATTGATCTTACAGTGAGAGGCTCATCTGCATAGGCAACTGAAGGCATGGGAGACAATGCCACATAATTGGCCTGTGGTGGGGGAGATAACATCGGCATATAAGAACTTTTTAGGGAGGTCGTTGGGTTTATAATAAAATTAGGGCCAGAAAAGGAGAGTTGATCAATATTCACAACTCTTCCATTGTGAGGGAAAAATATCACATGAAAAATACTAGACACGATAGCTTTCATGGCATAGACATAATCTCTCCCAAGGAGTAAATAGAAATCCAAGGGATCATGGACTATCATGACATCAATAACGACAGTTTTCCCTCCCAAAGTTACGGGAAACGGAGGAAGGACTCCTAAAGGGTGACTGGTTCTTCTGTTAAAAGCTAACAAATTATGCATAACTGTCACAAGCTCAGGACAACCCACAGCTTTCCAAGCCATGGAGGACAAAATAATAACAGATGCACCTTCATCTATCAGCGTCTGAGGAACATCCTGACCACAAACTTGTACTATAATATTGAAAGGAATGTGAGAGGGAATAAGAGGTCCAGTTAGTGCACCCCAATCAAAAAGTATGGCCTCATTACTTGGAGGGGGTTCCATGGGAGAAGGAGTAATTCCACCAGCACGATAGATTTGTTATCAACAATAAAAACATGGGAAGTATCGGGGTTATTCTCTAGTAGGAGAGTAGGATCAACCGATGATGACATCATATTGACCACTTGAGTTACATTCTCCAAGCTAAGAATGGGGTCGATGGATGGAAACAGATTGACCTCTTGGGTTTCACTCCCTGAAGAAAGAGTGGGATCGATCGAGGATAGAATCTGATTGACCAATTTGTCAATGGTTCAGCTAAGGACATGACCATATTGACTACCTAATCAACCAAACCGACCAATGAATGGATCATATTGATCATGCCATCAATGATAGGTGGCTTGAGAGTAAGAAGGAAAAAGTTGAGGCTAGGAAGCAGTTATGACTTCCAGTAATTTTGAGGCTTCATCCATACAATGGAAAAGGTGAGTTTGATGACTCCCTCTTCATAACATACATGGGAACTTGACTCTACTTTTATTCTCCCCAATGGTATCTTGACTAGTTGATGGGAGGTCATCAACATGTTGTTCATAGGTTGACAAACTGGGTTGGTGAGGGCGTGTACAAGATGCTTCTATATCCTTGGATAGACAAGGGAAATCCTTAATAAAATGGCTACCCTTACAAATCCTGCAAGGGTACTTGGGATTACGGTTCATTTGGGGGATCTTGGCATCATCAACACTCCCAACACGATTATCAGTAACTGGTGGTTTTCCAACATTTCCAGCAATGGTTGGAGGTTTGGAACTTTTCTTATTTTTCTTCTTCTTAATCTTCATTTTCTTCTTCTTTTTATTCCTCAGGTTAATAGCTTCAAATATTTCACTCAGCAAAGAAGACAAAATGAAAGAAGACCTTGCAAGTGAAGAAGTCAAATAAGATCTTACTGGTTAAGAAGGTGAAGGATCAACATGAGGTTGATGTTATTGAGGGGAACTTCTTACAACTGAAGCACTAGCTGCATTGGAGATTACCTGAGTGTGAAACAACCATATCGATATTCTTATTTTGAAACAACCAATGTTTCTGTAAGAAGGAAAAATAAAAGGCTCCCCTAGAGTAGGGCTTGCTTCATTGGTCATTCTGGGAACTGACACCATTAAACACAGATCCAACCTAGAGTATTCTAGGGAAAAAATAAACAATACACGCTAAAAATATAGGAAGCAAGAAAACAAACAAAACCTTATCATAATGAAGGCACGCATTGGTGATGAAATCCAACACCACGAGAAAAATGTAAGAAGGGGGTGAGATAGAGCTGGTGGAAAAGTTATGTTGATGACCTGCTTAACGAACTTACACACTAGTGCAAGCTCCCACACATAAATGTGGGTATACCCTCCAAGGAGCCTGAGTGATTTTGACCAACATCGATTCCAGGTACTGTGGAGAAAATGCCACATAATTAGCCTGTGGTGGGGGAGATAACTTCATCATATAAGAATTTTTTAGGGAGGTCATTGGGTTTATAATAAAATTAGGGCCAGAAAAGAAGAGTTGATCAATAGTCACAACTCTTCCATCATGAGGGGAAAATATCACATGAAAAATACTGGACACGATAGCTTTCATGGCATAGACATAATCTCTCCCAAGGAGTAAATAGAAATCCAAGGGATCGTGGACTACCGTGACATCAATAATGATAGTTTTCCCTCCCAAAGTTATGGGAAACTAAGGAAGGACTCCTACAGGGTGACTAGTGCTTATGTTAAAAGCTAATAGATTTTGCATAACGGGCACAAGCTCAGGACAACCCACAACTTTCCAATCCATGGAGGACAAAATAATAACGGATGCACCTTAATCTATTAGCGTTTGAGGAACATCCCAGCCACAAACTTGTACTGTAATATTGAAAGGAATGTGAGAGGGAATAAGAGGTCCAATTAGTACACCCCAATCAAAAAGTATGGCCTCATTACTTGGAGGGGGTTCCATGGGAGAAGGATTAATTCCACCAGCACGATAGATTTTTTATCAACAATAAAACATGGGCAGTATTGGGGTTATTCTCTAGCAGGAGAGTAGGATCGACTGATGATGACATCATATTGACCACTTGAGTTACATTCTCCAAAGTAAGAATGGGGTCGACGAATGGAAACAGATCGACCTCTTAGGTTTCACTCCCTGATGGAAGAGTGAGATCGACCGAGGATGGGATCTGATCAACCAATTTGTCAATGGTTCAGCTAAGGACGTGACCAGATTGACTACCTAATCAACTAAACCAACCAATGAAGGCATCATATTAATGATTCCATCAATGACAGGTGGTTTAAGAGTAAGGTCGAAGTAAGAAGCTGAAAGTTGAGGCTGGGAAGCAGTTATGACTTCCAGTAATTTTGAGGCTTCATCCATAAAAGGGAAAAGGTGAGTTTGATGACTCCCTCTTCATAACATACATGGTAAATTGACTCTACTTTTCTTCTCCCCAACGGTATCTTGACTAGTTGATGGGAGGTCATCAACATGTTGTTCATAGGTTGACAAACTGGGCTGGCGAGGGCGTGTACAATATGCTTCTATATCCTTGGATAGACAAGGGAAATTCTTAATAAAATGGCTACCCTTACAAATCCTTCAAGGGTACTTGGGCTTACGGTTCGTTTGGGGGATCTTGGCATCATCAACACTCCCAGCATGATTATCATTAACTAGTGGTTTTCCAACATTTCTAGCAATGGTTGGAGGTTTGGACCTTTTCTTATTTTTCTTCTTCTTATTATTCATCAGGTTAATAGCTTCATAGATTTCACTTGGCGAAGAAGATGAAACGGAAGAATGCCTTGCAAGTGAAGAAGTCGAAGAAGATCTTACTAGTGAAGAAGGTGAAGGAGCAACATGAGCTTGATGTTATTGAGGGGAACTTCTTACAACTGAAGCACTAGCTGCATTGGAGATTACCTGGGTTTGAAACAACCATATCGATAATCTGATTGTGAAATAACCAATGTTTCCATAATAAGGAAAAATAAAAGGTTCCCCCAAAGTAGGGCTTGCTTCGTTGGTCATTCTGGGAACTGACACCATTAAACACAGATCCAACCTAGAGTATGCTAGGGAAAAAATAAACAATACACGCTAAAAATCTAGGAAGCAAGAAAACAAACAAAACCTTATCATAATGAAGCCACGCGTTGGTGATGAAATCCAACATCACGAGAAAATTGTAAGAAGGGGGTGAGATAGAGCTGGTGGAAAATTTACGTTGATGACCTTCTTAACAAACTTACACCCTAGTGCAAGCTCCCACACATAAATGTGGGTATACCCTCCAAGGAGCCTGAGTGAATTTGGCCAACATTGATTCCAGGTACCGTGGAGACTTTCCCCTCCATAGTCACCTTGTGTAAAGACCCTAAAGAGATAGGATACTAAGGTTACCAATTATTATAATGATGTATAGGGAAGTAGTCGACAATCCAATATACGCGCAAGAGAAAGGTATCTAAGCTTGAAATATCCTTGAGAAGGGAAGCACAATATTTTCTTCTTAAGTGACCACCAATAATACGCGCATTCACTACACTAGAACCAACAAAGAAGGGTGAGTAACTTTGTTGGACTTAATGTGACCTCATGATTGGCCCTTGTGTTATAATGGATTCCCAAGACAAAATGTAATAAGTGTATTTACCGCTCGCTAGCAGAAGATTCTATGTTTGTTTAAATCTTTGGAAATTTATCTGTCACACCTATTCCAAAGCCCTACACGCTAAGCTAATGTAGGTTTTCTACCAAAAAATCCAAAAAAGTCTAATCAATTTTTATAAGTGCTTTATTTTAAATTTTTTGTTTACTCAAGAGGAAAATGGCGTGGATTAATGATCTTTTGATGGACTGTAAACAATGCAAAGAAAAGAGAATGCAAATATTTCACTTCAATGAAAGCTATATTGCGAGAAGGAGAAAATGTTTATCATTATAAAATGCATAATGTCCCAAAATTTTATTAAACTCATCAATATCAAGGTCTTCAATAAATGAGCCAAAGAGACTATACACCGATACATGATTCTTTGAAAAAAAAATAAGAATTCAAGACCAAAAAATGCCAAAAACCATGCAATTTCTCTACTTCAAATGCAAAGATGCCCCCAATATAATGCAAAGAAAGAAATTAATTTTTTTTGTTTCAAAGATAGATAAAATCAATAGCATATCACTCTAAAAACAAAGAAACCCAAATAAATTTTCTCTTTTAACACGAAATATTCAATAAAAGAAAAAGAAGTTCTTCCAGTAAATGATTCTAAAGAAAAACAATGCTTTGTAATGGAAAGACACTCAAAGGAAGAGATAAAATATTTCAAAAGAACATAAGATAAAACAAAGAAAATAAGGATAAAATTAGATTCAAATACTGACAAACAAACTATAATTAAACTATAATCAAACCCAAAAATTAACCCCAAATCCATATTTAAAATCTGGGCAAAGAGAAAAACTAACTGTCACTCAAAAATAAAAAGTGAGAAATCGTCGCAGGCTACAGAAAGGCACAGTACGACAATCAAGTATCAGCGCAGTAAGTGAGAAATAAACAGTGTGACGTCGTCTCCCTGGCATTCACAGCAGGGTGCGACAATGACTAAAAATAAAATAAAACTGAATAGAGGACAGGGTTTCTAGGAAGAAAAATGATGCCATAAAACACAGATCCAACCTAGAGTATGCTAGGGAAAAAATAAACAATACACACTAAAAATCTAGGAAGCAAGCAAACAAATAAAACCTTATCACAATGAATGCACAAGTTGGTGATGAAATCCAACATCGTGAGAAAAATGTAAGATGGGGCTGAGATAGAGTCGGTGGAAAAGTTACCTTGACGACCTTCTTAATGGACTCACACCCTGATGCAAGATCCCACACAGAAACGTGGGTATACCCTCCAAGGATCCCGAGTGAGTTTGGCCAACGTCAATTCTAGGTACCGTGAAGACTTTCCCCTCCATAGTCACCTTGTGTAAAGACCCTAAAGAGATAGACTACTAAGGTTACCAATTATGACAATGATGTCTGGGGAAGTAGTCGACAATCTGATATACGTGCAAGGGCAGGGTATCTAAGCCTAAAATCTCCT
This sequence comes from Picea glauca, assembly GCA_000966675.3. Lineage (NCBI taxonomy): Eukaryota > Viridiplantae > Streptophyta > Pinopsida > Pinales > Pinaceae > Picea > Picea glauca. Next base: position 64,424 of record JZKD02S1619587.1, read on the forward strand.
CGAGAAGGTTCGCACAATATTTTCTTCTCGAGTGACCCCCAATAATACGTGCATTCACTACACTAGAACCAACAAAGCAGGGTGAGTCACTATGTTGGCCTTAATACGACCTCGTGATTGACCCTTGTGATAGAATGGATTCCCAAGACAAAATGTAATAAGTGTATTTACCACTTGCTATCACAATATCCCATGTTTTTTTACATCTTTGGAAAGTTATCTTTTACACCTATTCCAAAGCCCTACACCCTAAGCTAATGTAGGTTTTCTACCAGAAAATAAAATAATGTCTAATCAATTATTATAAGCGCTTTATTTTAAGGTTGTTGTCTACTCAAGAGGAAAATGGCATGGACTAAATGATGTTTTGACCGACTCTAAACATTGAAAAGAAATTAGAATGAAAATATTTCACTTTGATGAAAGCTATATTACGAGAAGGAGAAAACGTTTATCATTCCCAGATGCACAATGTCCCAAAATTTTATTAAACTCATCAATATCAAGATCTTCAAGAAATGACCAAAGAGATTATACACCAATACACGATTCTTTGAAAAAAAATTAAGAATTCAAGACCGAAAAATGCCAAAAACCATGCAATTTCACTACGTCAAATGAAAATATTCCCCCAATCTAATGCAAAGCAAGAAATTAAAATTTTGTGTTTCAAAGATAGAAAAAAGCAATAGAAAATCACTCTAAAAACAAAGAAAGCCAAATCAATTTTCTCTTTTAACACAAACTATTCAATAAAAGAAAAAGAAGTTCTTCCACTAAATAATTCTAAAGAAAAACAATGCTTTGTAATGGAAACACACTCAAAGGAAGAGATCAAATATTTCAAAATCACACAAGCTAAAACGAAGCAAAGAAGGATAAAAGTAGATTAAAATACAGATAATCAGACTATAATCAAACCCAAAAATTCACCCCAAAGCCATATTTAATATCTGGGCAAAGAGAAAAACTAATTGTCACTCAAAAAACATTCTTGAGAAATCGTCGCAGGTTGCAGAAAGGAAGAGTGCGACGATCAAGGATCGTCACAGGAAGTGAGAAATACACTGTGTGACATCGTCGCCTTGGTTTTCATAGCAAGGTTCGAAGATGACTGGAAATAAAAGAAAAATGAACAGAGGACAAGGTTTCCCAATGAACATTCAAGACTAGGGAGTCAACATGGATCATCCAATGACTCAGAGAATGAAAAATCAACTAAAAGAAGGCAGGCCAAAATAAAAAAGGAAGCAAAGACCAAAAGAGGGTGTTTCCTAGTATGGTTGCCAATTTTTTTATCAGAAAAATCGGTAAGTGCAGACACAAATTAATCTCCCTAACTTCAACAAGAAATTAGAACAAAACAGAGTAGAATACAAGCTTCCTCTTAGATTTCATTTTAATGTAAACTAGTTCGAAGAGGGACAAATGACATACCATTTAAATTTCATTTGATCCTCTTTAGTATCGTCCTTGCTCCATCTTTGGATTTGTGGGATGTTGAACCTGTTAAGAAGAACAAACCAACAAAGAGATAGACCAACGATATATATATTTCAATGAAACCTATGCATAAGATCAAGGAGTTATACAATAAAAATTGAGACAATTTTATAGGAAGAAATGGATCACTACATTATATTGATGAAAGTGGAGAATACAACCTATGCCCTGATGTTTCAAGGTCCCTTCCAATGGCCCTTTTCTTCAACACACACACCTTTGCTCCAATTCTTATGATGAAGAGTATTCACAACCTGACTTGGAAAGCTAAAGAAAAGCTATCACAAGTACAATCTTAAACATAATTCTTCATGCATGAGCAAGCCTAGCCTTTCCCATGAGGGATCCATATTTATATAGGGTGAAAGAGGGATGTATGAGGAGATTAGGATGATCCCACTAAATCATAGAAGAGAGTAAGCTCCAAACTGATCGGAGGCTACCTCATCTTCTAGAAGATTCCATTCTAGAACTTTCGTGAATTTCACCTTTTCCCCTTTTTTGAGCATCGTCGCACCCTAAGAATTATCATCCTGTAGTGACGCCGTAGTCCAATTTGGTGCAACATGCGACAATAAAGCATCATCGCACCCCAATAATTTAGCAGGTGCAACGATCTCCTTTGACAGGGTTTTTATGAAAAGAAATATGATTCAATTTCTCATGGAGAAAGTCTCATTTAGTAGCTTTAGGGAACAAAGAAGTGAGTCATACACATATCGTCAGTTGATCACAAGGGTGACCAAAATAATGTGTAACAGTTGGTGTAATATCCCTAAGGCCGAACCCAATTGTAAATGTAAATAAAAACATACTTAAGTTGGTGAGTTGTTTTGATATAATTTTGGATGCACCTTTCATGGCATAATGCGCGTAGGTACTGTGCAGTAAAATGAGGATGTGTGCACATTCCAGGATACCGTGAACAACATTTTAAGTGAACATGATGTTGAGGCTCGGGAGCCTTTATGTATATGATATGTTTTAAGGTTAGTGAGCTAGTTATTATAAGCTACGATGCTTATGTTTTGAATAGGCCGGAGAGCCTAGATGTTAAAGGCTAGTGCGCATGTTTTTGTACATGTATCACATTTAATATAAAATACATCGCTACGCGTAGATCGACCACGATAAAAGAGATGGGGGACTAAACTCCACTAGTTAGGGAAAGTGAGGGGCTAAGTTAAGGAAAGGGGCTAATCTAGGGAGCTTGATCCAAAAAGGAATATTATATTAATATTTCTTAAATCATAAAGTATGAATAATTATTTTATCCTAAATTCCAAAGTTGGGGACAAGTGGGCCAAAGTATCTCCCAACATGACAAGTATCAAGTTGGGGACATGCATACATATTCTTGTGACTTAGCTCATTTTGACAGTTTTTCCATCATTCTTACCATCATCTTTTGCATGATTCCTTCGATCATTCAATGAGGATCCAACCTTGATGCCATGACCATTTTCACTCACGCAGTTAGTTATCCTCTAGAATTTCTATCACTATACCGAGCTTGTATCCATGGCCAAAGAGGTTGGTGTAGTTGGTTAGCTGGGGAGCGCGACTGAAGAAGTGGGTTTTCAGACCCGTGGGATACTGAAGAAGCAGGTTTTCAGGCCTGTGGGATATTGAAGAGGCAGGTTGTCAGACCCATGAGCAATTTCTCTCTAGGTGAGAGAATTGTTTGGAATTGATTTCTTGAAGGTGCTAAACTACATATACAGGGCTCTGAGACTTCCTATCTGACCTCTTGCTTAAGATCTGAAAGGGAAGTGGGGTAGATGAGGCATTGTTAAGCAAAGAAGGGGCACACTTCCTTGGGTGGGATAGGCATGTGGGGAATGAGGGACTGTAGGTTGTTAGTTGAGTGAGAACCTGTGATGGAATCTTTCCTATTGTCCATGAGCCTTTAGCCTGGTTAGGAATCCCTTTTCTCGGGTGGATTTTATTCCCAGCTCGGGGGTGACTCACTATTCAGAGTGACGAACAGTGTGGTCTAAGGCTTGGAAGTTTGTGGACAGTCTGCATGTAGTTGGTGACATTATTACCAAGATAAGTGTCATTTGTGTGATAAAATTACATGCTCCAGTATTATTTATGTGTTTAGTTTTATGGGTTTATCTTATGCATGGTTATGATTGTCTTTATATTTGTGGGTATTTCTTGTATATGTTGCATGTGTATGTTTACGGTAATTTCAATGCGAATCTGTGTATTTATAGATGTATTTGTATGCCTACGTTTTATATATAATTCTTCCACAAGAGTTTTGTGTGTGTATATAATTTAATAGCATGCAGTTAGAAAAATTAATGTCGCATAGCTCAGTTGTATGTTGGGAAATGTCATAGTATGTTCCATAGTTAGAGAACAGTAAGAGTTCTCTAGCATTGCATGGCCCGACATGGATGGTCGGGCATGTTACAACATGGTATTAGAGCTTCAGTTTTCAACATTGAGCCTAGATGGGCCGAGTAAGTTGATTTGACACGAAATTTCACAAAAGAGTTGTTTCGAAGTGGCCAAATTTTAGTTTGTAGAACGTCTCTGGTAAATTCGGAAAAAGTTAGGAAAAAGCCCCAATTTATGCAGCGGAATTCACGAGGAATCGATGCGCATAAAGGTGAATGTGTTTCGTTGGGCACACCAAAAATTCATGTGGCACAGTGAAAATCTCGGGATAGGTAAAATTTGGCACTGTGTGGCAAGGTATTGGCGTGATGATGTGCACGTTAAATTTTGACGTCGCGCGGAAAAATATTGGTGTGCGCATGTGCACACTAAATTTAGCATTGTGTGGAGTGCACACACATAAGAAGGTGTGTGCAGTGTACACACACATAATAATGGCACGCAGGGTGTATGCAGTATTGGCAGAGCGCAGAGGAGTGTGGTTGGCACGCGCGCAATATGGGTATATGTTGTCACGTGAAAGTTTAGTATGGAGCGTGCAGAGTATTGATGCATGGTGGGGACATACTAAACTTTGGCATGGTACAATGCATGTGGAATATCAGTTTTCGATACAAAAACTGCACGCAACGGGTAATAGTGCAAGAACCAAAACTGCGGGCGGTAGATATCGATGTGTGACACAAAAGTGCGTGGACGTTATTGGCACGGCAAAGAAGTTATACATAGTGGTTTTAAAGTTCACAAAGAAATATTTACCTTCTGAGGTTTCATCACATGGAAAATATGGGTGCACAGATTGAAATTTGTGTGGGAGAAGTTGTTTGAAGGGTGAAAAACAACAGAAACCAACAAGTTTTCGCGACGTTTTATATCGTTTGAACGTCACCTTTTTGTAGCGCGTTTTTTATGGCCTTAAGAGAATTTTTAGCAACTCAAAAACCCCAAGAACAAAGTTTTCCAAGGAAGCTCAAAAAAAAGAGCTCGAATAGATCTTTCTAATGGTGTAAATTGTTCGTCAAACTGAGCTTTTATGAGAAAGATAAAACAAAAAAAGTAAAGGGTAAATTATAAGACCCAACTAGCTCCATGGAGCCATAACTTTCGCTCAAGACTCGGAATTGAGCATGTGATAAGGCGTTGGAAAGGTCTTGGATAGTGGAATATAATTATCCACCCAGAAAATTGATCAAGGCATTCAAATTTCTAGGAAATCATAAGAAAGAATTATGATATATATTATTGAACCAGAATGGTTCATATTCTCATGAAATTTTTGAAACAGTTAGTGTGACAAAGTTTTGTTGGTTGCACATTTTGCAGAGTTAAAAACAAATAGATCAAGATTAGCTTAGATTCCAGAGTAATGGAAGAGGCACAAGGGAATTATAGTCAGAAAGATGAAGTCGAAGGGATAGATGTCCATTTGAGCATTGAAGGAACAAACTCCAATGGACATGGAGAAGAAAGGGATGCAAACATGAATATAGCAGAGACCATTAAAAATTTATAGAAAGATGTTCAAAGCCATAAAGTTGATAATGAAAGGCTTATGAGAGCCAAGGAGCAGCAGGATGACTTCAACATGAAGTTATTGGAGAGCTTGAACAGAATAGAAAAGAAATTGGATAAGGAGAGTGGCTCGAGCAAGTCAAGAAATCGCAGGTCTCATGATGAGAAAAGAAAAACAAGAAGTGTTAGCAAGCATCACCACCACTCCCCGAGGAATTCCAATAAGAGATCAGATAGCAGCTCAAGTCCATCCCCTATCAAAGATCACAAGAGGTCTGGGGTGGATGAGCTACGAGGAGAAATGAACAAAATCAAACCTCCTACATTTGATGATGAGAACAAGAAGGATGAAGATGCAAAAACATGGTTGTTGGGCATGAGAAAGTATTTCCAATTGCATAATTATTCTTCTCATGCAGAAGGTATAATTGTCATCTATCAACTCAAGGGAAAGGAATTCATGTGGTGGGATAAACTTGTGTAGGTGCGGCACATTAAAGAGAAAAGTGTTACATGGAGGGAGTTCAAGAGGTATTTTGAGAAGAAATACTTGACTAAGAGATACTATGACAAGAAAATGAAAGAGTTCTTTGAACTCAAGCTTGGGAGTATGACCATTGATGAATATGAGAGAAATTTTTTAGAACTATTGAAGTATGTATCTTTCATCAAGGATGAGACAGTGAAGATTCAAATGTAATTGAGTGGATTTCCATCAATTATCAGTGAAAAAATATAGTATGATGATCCCAAGACATTGGAGGAGACCATAAGGCGAGCTAAATGCCTATATGATCAACAAAAATCAAGGCCAACATTCCAAAAATCTTGGGAAGACAAAAAGAAATTCAAGGTGGATCAGAGGAAGAAGGGATATAAGCCACCATTCTTCAGAAACAATCCTCAGGGAAAAAAAACTCCTAAATAACCTAGAACGATTGACACAGGAAGTCAAAGGCCAAGGAAACCACCTATTCAATGTTGGAGTTGTAAAGGGGATCACATGTTCATAGATTTTCCTCACAGAGGTGAAAAAGGGAGGAATGTTCACAATGTACAGCAAGTTGAAATAGCGAAGGACATGGGAAGAAAGGTACCCAGGATCTATGCAACCCTGGACAATAAGAAATCAGAGTATCAATCACATATGATTGACGTGGAATCTATGATCAACAACCAAACCATTATTATTTTAATTAATTCAGGAGCTATTCATAGTTATATAGATCCTAAGATGGTGGAAATTTTTCATTTTCCAAGAAGCAAGCATGGGAAATATTGGTTGGTGTAGCTGGCTACTGGAGCCAGAAGAAAAGTTAATCAGATGGTTAAGTCATGTCTTATGGACATGAATGGACTGAACACCAAGGCAGATTTGAACATATTGCCTTTAGGTTCCTATGACTATTTAATTGGGATGGATTGTTTGGACCAACATCATTCTCTCCTAGACTTTCATAACAAATCATTTACTTGCTTAGATGAGGAAGGGAAACTAAGAAAAGTGCAGGGAATTCCCAGGGCAATAATCATTAGAGATATTTCAGCATTGCAGCTGAAGAAATGTTACAGAAAAGGGTGTCAAATATTTTCATCTCATATGGAGGAGACACCTAAAGATAAGGTGCCAAATTTGGAATATTATGCAGTCCTGGAAGATTTTTAAGATGTGTTCAAGGAGGTACAAGGACTACCCCCAAGGAGGGACATTGATTTCTCTATAAATCTAATGCTTGGAGTAGCTTCAGTGTCAAAGACTCCTTACAGAATGAGTACACCATAGATGAAGGAGTTGCAAATGAAACTTGAAGAGATTTTGAGGAAGGGGTATATACGCCCAAGTGTGTCACCTTGGGGTGCCCCAGTCTTGTTTATGAAGAAGAAATATGGAACATTAAAATTGTGCATTGATTTCAGACAGTTGAATAAAGTGACTGTTAAGAACAAGTATCCTCTACCAAGGATTGATGATCTTTTTGATCAATTGAAGGATGCAAAGATATTTTCAAAGATAGATCTCAGGTTAGGATACCATCGAGTAAGGATTAAAGAGGAAGATATCAACAAGACCACTTTCAGGACAAGGTATGGTCATTATGAGTTCACAGTGGTTCCATTTGGGTTGTCAAATGCACCAGTTGTTTTCATGTGCTTAATGAATGGTGTTTTCCGAGAATATTTAGAAAAGTTTTTCATTGTCTTTTTGAATGATATTCTCATATATTCCAAGTCATAGGAAGAGCATGAACATCATTTGAGGATGGTTTTGAAAGTATTAAAGGAGCATCAATTGTATGCCAAATTGAGAAAGTGCTCATTTTATCAGAAAAAAAATTCACTATTTGGGTCATATCATTTCAAAGGATGGGATAGCAGTGGATCCTGAGAAGATAGAAGCCATTAGAGAATGGGCAGTGCCAAATAATGTGACAGAGGTGAGATCATTCATGGGCCTTGCAGGATACTATAGGATATTTATAGAATGATTTTCAAAGATTGCACACCCAATCACTTTCTTGCAAAGAAAGGGTGTGAAGTTTCAGTGGACATTGGATTGTGAAAAGAATTTCCAACACTTGAAACAATTATTAACAAGTGCTCCAATATTAAGGATAGCAGACCCAAATGAAGACTTCATTGTATGCATAGATGCATGTAAAGAGGAACTTGGTGGAGTCCTCAATCAAAATGGGTTTGTTATATGTTATGAATCAAGGAAGTTGAAGGAGCATGAAAGAAAATATGCCACTCATGATTTGGAGTTGGAAGCCATAGTACATGCCTTGAGGAAATGGAGACACTACCTCATGGGGAAAAGGTTTGAGATGAGGACAGACCACAATGGTCTAAAATATTTGTTTGATCAGCCAACTTTAAATGCTAGGCAAAGAAGATGGTTAGAATTTCTAAGTGAATATGAATTTGATATAAATCATATCAAGGGGAAAGAGAACAAAGTGGTTGATGCACTCAACAGAAGAGTGCATGAAATGCATGCTACAACCATTAGCATGTATCAATAAGATTTGAAACATAGAATTATAGAGACTGCCAAATCAGATTTACAATACAAGGATTTAGTGGCAAAACTATAGCAAGGTAATTTGCAACAGAAAATTGAAGAATACAAACTAGATAAGGATGGAATTCTCATGTACAGGGGCATAATTTATATACCAAATTCCCAATAGTTGAAAAATATGATATTGAGAGAAATGCATAATGTGCCTTATGTTGGGCACCCAGGATATCAGAAAACTATTGCAACTATCAAGAGCCAATATTATTGGCCAGGCATGAAGAAAGAGGTTGTTGATTTTATTGCCAGATGTTTGGAATGTCAAAAAGTAAAGGCTGAGAATAGACACCCAGCTGGTTTGCTACAAGCATTACCCATTCCTGAGTGGAAATCAAAAGTTGTAACCATGGATTTCATTACCAAACTACCTAGAACAAACAAGCAACGTGATTCTATCATGGTAGTGGTGGATAACCTTACTAAATATGTCCATTTTATTCCAGTTAACCTCACTCACAAGGCATCAAACAATGTTGATTTTTATATGAGAGAAATTGCTAGATTACATGGCATACCCAAGACAACTATGTTTAACAGAGATCCAAAATTTACCTCAAAATTTTGGAAGGGATTATTTAATGGATTTGAAACAAATTGGAATTTAAGTATAGATTATCACCCAGAAACAGATGGACAAACAGAGAGGGTGAATCAAGTGATTGAGGATATGTTGAGGATGCATGTGATGGATAAACCATCAAAATGGGAAGACTACCTACACTTGGTAGAGTTTGCTTATAACAATGGGTACCAAGCATCTCTAAAGATGAGCCCATTTGAGGCACTTTATGGCCGAAAGTGAAACACACCGGTAAGATGAGATAACCCAACAGATAGAGCAGTGGTTGGGTGAGAATTTCTCAGGGAAATGGAAAAGAAAATGTTGAAAATAAAACAAAATTTAAAGGTTGCCCAAGACAGGCAAAAAATATATGTCAATAAGGGCAGAACTCATAGGGAATTTAAAGTGGGTGACCATGTATTCTTGAAAGTGAAAGCCAACAGAAGTTCCCTGAAGTTAGGAAATTGTTCAAATTTGGCAGCTCGCTATTGTGGGCCATTTGAAATCCTAGAGAGGATTGGTCCAGTATCTTATATGATTGCATTGCCTGCATCTATGACTGTTTATAATGTATTCCATTTATCATTGCTAAATAAATATATACATGATACTAATCATGTTATTGATTGGAATGTGATTCAAGTGGATCAAGAAGGCGCTTTTCAAGTGCATATGAGTGCATCTGATGCGCATTCTGGACCGAAAAATCAAACAGCTCTAGAATCGAGCCATAGGCCTTGTAAAGGTCCAATGGACCTGGTACGGTCCTGAGGATGCTACTTGGGATCATGAGGATGCAATGAAGGCATAATACCCGCATCTTTTTGAGGATTTTTGTAAATTTAGTTGTACATTGGTACATGATGCAATGAGGACAATGCATAAATAAGGGGAGGGGATTGTAATATCCCTAAGGTCAAACCCAATTGTAAATGTAAATACAAAAGTACTTAATTTGGTGAGTTGTTTTGATATAATTTTGGATGCACCTTTCATGGCATAATGCGCGCAGGTACTGCACAGTAAAATGAGGATGTGTGCACATTCTAGGATACCACGTGCATCATCTTAAGTGCGTGCAATGTTGAGGCTAGGGAGACTTTATGTTTATGATATGTTTTATAGGCTGGTCAACCAGTTATTATAAGCTAGGATACTTATGTTTTGATTAGGCTGGAGAGCCTAGATGTTAAAGGCCAGTGTGCCTGTTTTTGTACATGTCTCATATTTAATATAAACTACATCGTTGTGCGTAGACCGACCATGATAAAAGAGATGGGGGAATAAACTCCACTAGTTAGGGAAAGGGAGGGGCTAAGTTAAGGAAAGGGGCTAAGATAGGGAGCTTGAGCCAAAAAGGAATATTATATTAATATTTCTTAAATCATAAAGTATGGATAATTATTTTATCCTAAATTCCAAAGTTTGGGACAAGTAGGCCAAAGTAGCTCCCAACATGACAAGTGTCAAGTTGGGGGCATGCATACATATTGTTGGGACTTAGATCATTTTGACAGTTTTTCCATCATTCTTACGATCATGTTTTGCATGATTCCTCCGATCATTCAATGAGGAGCCATCAATGATGCCATGGTGATTTTCCCTCACGCAGTCAGTTATCCTCTAGACTTTATGTCACTATACCGATTTTGTATCCATGGCCATAGAGGTTGGTGTAGCTGGTTAGCTGGGGAGCAGGATTGAAGAAGCAGGTTTTTAGGCCCATGGGATACTAAAGGAGTCAGGCTGTCAGGCCCGTGAGCAATTTCTCTCTGGGTGAGAGAATTACTGGGAATTGATTTCCTGAAGGTGTTAAACTACAACTACAGGGCTCTAATACTTCCTATCCAGCCTGTTGTTGAAGCCCTGAAAGGGAAGTGGGGAATCCAAGGGACTTTTGAGTAGAGAAGGGGAAAACTTCCTTGGGTGGGGCATGCATGTGGGAAATGAGGGACTGTAGGTTGTTAGTTGAGTGAGCACCTATGACGGAGTCTTTCCTGTTGTCCATGAGCCTTTAGCCTGGTTAGGAATCCCTTTTCCTGGGTGGAGTTTAGTCCCAGCTCGAGGGTGACTCACTATTGAGAGTGATGAACAGTGTGTTCTAAGACTGGGAGGTTCGTGGATGGTCTGCACGTAGTTGATGACATTATTACCAAGATAAGTGCCATTTGTGTGATAAAATTACATGTTGCAGTATTATTTACGTGTTCAGTTTTATGGGTTTATCTTATGCATGGTTATGACTGTCTGTATATTTGTGGGTATTACTTGTATATGTTGCATGTGTATGTTTACGATAATTTCAGTGCGAATCTGTGTATTTATAGATTTATTTGTATACCTATGTTTTATATATAATGCTTCCGCAAGAGTTCGGTGTGTGTATATAATTTAATAGCATGTAGTTATAAAAATTCATGTGTCATAGCTCAGTTGTATGCTGGGAAATGTCACAATATGTTCCGCAATGAGAGAATAATAAGAGTTCTCTGGCGTAGTGTGGCCTGATATGGATGGTCAGGGATGTTACAGTTGGGGCTGAATTTTCCTCTCTCTCTCTCTCTCTCTCTCTCTCTCTCTCTCTCTCTCTCTCTCTCTCTACTATGCCACTCTATTTCTCCCTCCCTCCCCCAGCCCCCCTTCTCTCTCTCCCTCTTGATCACTTGATCGATATCTCCTCATATCTCCTTTCCCCCCTCTCTCCATGTATTCCTCTTTCCTTCCTCTTTCTCCCCTAGTCTCCCCTCTCACT
>JZKD02S1619587.1:144154-165950 GCA_000966675.3 Picea glauca
AGCATTCCTTGTGCGTGTTGCGTGTTGACATCCTTGACTGCTCCATAACCGATTGCCATCAATGACAACCTTAACCATCTGCGTCAGTCTTCTGTTATAGCCATATCTCCAACAACAAGGCCCATGGTGAAATATGGATTTGGAGTGCATGTGACCAGATGCTCAACCAAGAACCTTTGTTGGTGTCTATGAAGGTGACTAAGGGATCTGTTTAAATCCCATCATCAAACACTAACCACTGAAAATAAGTTAGGCTCCATCAAGAGAGAGCATCATTCTCGACTTGTCTTTTAGTTCTAAAAGGACCAAATTGAGGTGGTATCCTTGGCCTTTATACTGTTGGAGGGTTGGGGATCCATGGAAAAAAGTGAGAGTGAGGGGCCTAGCCATGAAAATAATAAAGTAGGTTCCCTCCCTATCAACAAAGTTGATGATTCATGGCGATTGTTCAACCATATTTGGGTTGAGAGAGCTAGTGAATAGTCATGATTACGAAACACAATTAAGGCAAATGTGTGGAACTAAACTGATGCTTTCTAGGGAAGACAGGGGAAGGACCTCTACCGAGGTGAAATACTCACAATCTTCATGAAAACCAAAGTGTAGGCTCGGGAGCTACTTGACCGAACTGAAAAAACAATATTATGGACAATCTACTAATCTACACCATGAAGAGGAAGCTAAAAAGAGAGATGAGAAAATTTGATCCAGCGGGGTGAATAGGGGGGGATAGTAAACGAATGATGTAGGAAGTGACAGGCAGGGGTGTTAGGGAATAGGGTGTGGAGAATTACTCCATTGAGAGAATCGAGGGGGTGGTATATATAGAGTGAAGATGGTGGTGAATATTATGAAGGAGAGAAAGAAATATTCGACGAAGGAGATGGATTGGAGTAGAGGGAGAAGTTGGCGAAAAAATGTGACACATGGGAAATCCAAATGTCGGGTCCATTGTACTAGTGATGTTGGTTGGAGATTGTGGCAATATAACTGATCGTGTACTTGTGGCATGTTCAAACTGCCAAAATAGGATTATTTTCCCTTTCAATTGACTGAACCACCAGGAAAANGGGGGGGTGGTATATATAGAGTGAATATGGTGGCGAATATTACGAAGGAGAGAAAGAAATATTTGACGAAGGAGATGGATTGGAGTAGAGGGAGAAGTTGGCGGCAAAACGTGACACATGGGAAATCCTAATGCCGGGTCCATCGTACTAGTGATGTTGGTTCGATATTGTGGCAATATAACTGATCGTGTACTTGTGGCATGTTCAAACTGCCAAAATAGGATTATTTTCCCTTTTAATTAACTGAACCACCAGGAAAATCCTCTGAGGCCTGTGTGAATTCAGGACCAAGACCTTGTACTTATGGCAAAGTATTAGCATGATTTGGAAATATGGAGAATCTACAAAAACTGTTAATTTATCGAGTCCTCCCATTGATCCATGTGAATGTTGTGCTGTCAAAAATCTAATTTATGTTGACTATAAGATATCTCATCTATTGTACATCCTATACTAAACCTACTCTACCAATATTCAAAGGTGGGAGAGGGAGTTAGATGTTGATTGACTCATGTGGGTTGTAGTACACCACTACCATTAATTATCCCTTTGAGCGGTTTTCCTTGCAAGGTTTCCAGATTGGTAGCACCTGATTCACCAATGTAGATGAGCCGAAAAGGACCTAACCAACTCATGCGTAGCTTTCCAAGATGTTGTAAATATTTGTTGTCATATAATAATACTAAAGATCCTGGCTGGATATTTTTCTGATGGATGTTATGATCATGCCATGCCTTTTGCCTTTCCTTTTCCACCACTTGGATAAATTGTGCCATCATTTGATCCTCTTCCAGTTCCATGAGCTCATCTAAGTTGTGTTGGAGGGACTAGTCATTTGTCATTTGGGTTGCAAGGGTGACCCGGAGGCTAGGAACAAAAAATTCGAGTGGCATGACCACTTCTTTTCCATAGAACGATCTGAATGGCATGTGATTTTTCATCCTTTTGCATGTTGTTCGATAATCCCATAATACTGCTAGGATGCATTGATCCCATTCATCCCGCTACACATTACAAAATTTGGTTAAAGCATGCTCTAAAATATTATTAAAAGCTTCAATCGTACCATTGGATTGAGGGTGATAGGGAATGCTCCTATGGTGATGGATCATGAACTCTTGAGTGAGTTGTTGAATGGTCTCATTCAAAAAATGTGACCCCTGGTCACTCATCAACACCCTTGGACAACTAAATCTGGAAATGACATTCTCAAAAATGAAGCACATTATTTATTATATTATACTATCCTTGACTAGTGTGGCTTCGACCCATCTAGTTAGGTATTCATTTTTTGTAATAATGTAGCGCACCCTTGTGTGACGCGTAGGGGGATTGATGGGACCCAAAAAATATATTTCCCATTTTTTGAATGACTCTAGCACGATCACATGAAATAAAGGTAGCTCATCTCTCCTACAAGGCTTGCCAATCCATTGACATACGTCATAGCGTTTGTAGTAGTCCTTGGATTTTTCAAAGAGGGAGGGCCCCCAAATCCATGCGCGCAGAACATTTCATGTTGTATCCTTGCTGGCATTTTAGCCTCCAACAATATCTTCATGTGCTTCATACATGATGGATTTTTGTTTGTGTTCTATGGAACACCGACATAGGATGCCATCTGTGCCCAACTTATACAACCGTCTGACAATCAACTGATAATCGGTACTATGGGTCACCAGTTGACAATGCTGCACTAGAGTATATCTCATTAGAGCATGGCCAGTCATGAGAAATTGCACAATTTTGGACAATTGATCACGCATGGCTTCGAACCAGAAGAGTTTTGCATCATGGAGTTCATCATTGAGGCTCTTAGCAGCTTCACCAGTCTCGATCCACGACAAATGATATGGTCCAACATTATATTTCACCATCTTAACCACAAATTCAAAGTAGAACTCCTGAAAGAGAAACAACCAAAGAAAAATTCATCCACCCAACATCATCTTGTTGGCCAAATACTTGAGCACAGAGTGGTCAATGAAGAAATTAAATGCAAACCGCAGCAAGTAGTGGTGAAATTTATGTAGAGCATAAACCATGAAAAGGCCCTCGCGCTTGGTTGTTGTATAATTATTTTCGGCATTGGATAACTTGCGACTGGAAAAGTATTTATTCCTTGATTGGAGAGCCCATTCACCTATTTAATGCACTTCATAGTTATTGTTAAGACCATCAATGGGGCTTTCTTACACCAATTCCCGCTCCTGAAAATTGCCATCCCCTTTCTTTTTTCCCTCTGCTTTCCCTTTCTGGTTACTTAGTCATTTTTTGGAAAATGTCGAGGTGCGGGGGTTGGCAGATTCACGTCTTCATATTTCCACTGATAATTTTATATCATGAGTCCGACCGATCACTTCCCCGTTTCATATTCAACAAAATTTTTGGATCGCGGGTTCCCAGGTAGGAGGGCTCAACATTGTTTTTCCATTGTTTTGTTGCCTGCAAACAACACCCGGACTTCCCCGATCTACAAATTGGCAACCAAATTCCCCTTTCTTTTTCTCGTTTACTTTCCCTTTCTAGTTACTTAGTCATTTTTCTGAATGTGTCATTTTTCAAATGTCTGGTGCTTTTATATACATCACTCGAAGTTCCAAAATATACAAATTGATCGTCGAAGTCCGTCATTGCCCCTTGTTCCATGTTACACATTTTGAAATCAAAAGTTGGGATACGTACAATTTGACCATCGGGCCCTCGTGTCTCATGAGTAGAACTTATGGACCTGTTTTCAAGCCCGTCAGTATTCCTTGTTTCAAGTATGTCTCATGCTTTTATATCACGAGTCTGACCAACCACATACTTGGACACTATTAGCATCGTCGGTTCCTAGCTAGGCTTTCTCAACATTGGGCTTCCATTGTTCCACTACCTACAAACAACACCTGAAATTCCGTGATATACAAATTGACCACTGAAATCCGTCATTGTGCCATGTTCTATGTTACACATTTTGTAGTCAAAAGTTCAGAGACATGCAATTTTACCATCAGCCCCTCATGTCTCCTAAGTATAACTTGTGACCCTATTTTGAAGCCTGGTCAATCTCTTTCCATACTTGGCCATTTTTTGGAATCTCTTTCGTGGGTTGGTAGATTGTCGGGTTGACGAAATGTGCAATGCTTAATCGCTCTTCGCCATCCCCGCCACCTTCACATTTCTTTCTAGATATGCAATTATTAATCTTTAATGCTAATATCTCATCATGCAAGAACTGTTAAGATTGCCATTAATGTCCGAAAGGATGGAGAAGGTTTGTCGTTAATACAAATTAAACCAAGATTTGCAGAGGGTTGTGTTATCCTTTCCAAGTGTTCATTTCAAGCATCATGCAATCTCTTTCGCATGTCATCCAGTTGGAACCTTTACGAAATCTCTAATCCTTAATCACTCTCCGTCGTCACTTCCACCTTCACACTTTTTTCTAAATATGCAATTAGTAAGATTTAATGGTAACAACTCATTATGCACAAACCGTGGAGATTGTAATTGATCAATGAAAGGATCAAGGAGATATTCCATTGATACGCATTAAACCAAGATTTGCGGAGGGTTATAATATCCCTTTCGGATTTTCATTTCAAACATCATCTGGAGAAAACAAAAATTCTCATTAACTTATGGCAGCAGTTCTGTCCAGATACAGTAAACACCTTCAGGCATGATGACCAAAGGTTCCAGTACTCCAGGAAATATTCTTACTACTCATATCCCTCCGCCTAGGAGAAAAAAAGGAGATGGCCCCTTGGTGCACCGAGAGATATATTTCAAGCCAAAGAATTCCAAGCTAACCCTTCCTGCTCAGATAGCCTTCCCGCCTGCATTGATGGTTGGCATAGAGGTTGATGCAGTCAATTTCAAGTTCGAAGAAGATGATCTGATGGATGATGGCACTGCAGACGTTGTTCCCACTCCTGCGCCCAAATTGAAATAATCCATAATGGGAGGAACTTCCTGGCTCGACGATGGAGGCCCTTACAAGACCAAAAGAAGGGGTTTCAGAAAATAAACCAACGCTGAACGCAATAGCCACTTTGTAGCTCAAGAGTAGGAATTCTAGAGGTCCAAATTAATCTGTTCTAGGCGGAAGTATTTCACTGTAAGGAAATGGTCTCTTGATGCTCCCAGAGATATATTTCAAGCCAAATAATTATTCAATTGCAGGACCACTCTCCTATTCTCTGGATATACAATTAACATATTAGGGGATGAGGACCAGAACTCCCACTGGTGCAAAGCATATTCTTACTACTCATCTCCTTCCACCTAGAATGGACTAATTTGGGCCTCTAGAATTGCTCGTGCATCCTGTGTTCCTGAAGTATTCAACTGTGAGGAGGTGGTCTCTTGGTGTGTCCTAACTTTCAGTTTCGAGCTCTTCCACTTGCCCTGCAACATTTTTCATTTTATTCCTCATGGGAATCTTGTGAGAACTATCAATTTTACCACAAGGATGGGTTCTTATGTCCTCCTGTGTTTGAAAAATTATGGGTTTCTTTCTTGATGGGGTTATTTGTTGGAGTGATGTTGCGGGATGTCATGCTCTTTGCAGTGGTGGTCGCGGATTGGAAACTCTTCTCGTTGGGGCCTTTTCCCTATTATTTGTACAATTGAGTGGTGCCTTGCACTGTCTCCAGGCCGCCAACATCAAGAGCAAGACTGTTGTTCACCTGCTTTAAGCCAAGGAATTATTCCACTGCGGAACCACTCTCATGTTTCTTTGTTGCCTCAGGTCTTCCAAAATATATTGAGATTGCGGTAGGGAACATTGACCTTCCGACAAGAAGGCTGCAAGGGATTCCTGAAAAAAAGCATAGTAATGAGTTTTGTATGCATGTTTAAGAGAATCTCGATGGCTCCTGCATGTTGTCTCACTAGAGGAACAACACAAAATTGTATGCATGTTTCTTTTTTTTTCTTTTTTTTTTTGTTTGTAGATCTTGTACCTATGTTTATGACAAATGTGTTCAATGTTTTGGTGCAAAGAACTCCGTCCAATTTCTATGGATAGATATACATTGTCCAATATTTTTTATTTATTTTTATGGATTTATTATTAAATTTTTTTCCTTGGAATCTTAGTTTCTTCTTCTTTGTTGAATTTAACATCTCTTCTAATTAGCATGGTTCTCTAGTCTCGTAGCTCTTGAATATTGTATTGGCTCAAGTAATTTGATCTAATATGGAGAATTTAACAATTATATGACAATGCATTGTGTCGATCCCATCAGGCTTCTATGGAAACAAAAATGAATTTAAGACAATTTCAAACCAACATTCAATTTTATTCGTAATGCAGATAGAACATAGCAAGACTAAATCACAATGTAGCAGTCAGGGCCCCGCCCTAGAAATTTCGTTTTCAGCTCAGCCTTGTTAAGCAAAGGATTTCTTATTTCCCTTTCGCTTCCTTGATTCCTTTACTCCAAAAGGGAACATTTTATTAGTTGTCCATTCCCTGGCCTCCATTTGAGCACTTTTTACTTTATTAATGAAATTACCAAATTTCTTGTTCATGAAAAAAATAAAAATAAAATTATCTATGGTGGTTGTAGTCAAATGGGACTATGAAATCAACTACAATATTAAAATTCACGATCGCCATTGTTGTTTCTAGAGATGCAATTATTAATCTTTGATGCTAACAACCCATCATGTAATAAGTTCAATACTTAAGTTAATATGTTAAAGTCATGGAAGAATGTATCAAGAACACAATTACTCCCACAAGTTGCAAGAAAAACTAATCTTCAACAAAGCATTTGCTCACACCCTTTTTAATTGTACAAGCACAATAGAAAACACGTAAGTGGATAAAATATGGACTAGAAAATGATGGTTTTGCAAAAATGGGGCTTGTTTGAGACCAATTCCCGCTTACGAAAATTTCCCTCTGCTTTTCTATTTTCCCACTCTTTTATCCCCTTCTTTGCCCTCTTCTATACTTAACCAAATTCTCCTTTATTTTTCCCTTGTAGTTTCTCTTTCTAGTTACTTAGTCGTTTGTTTCGAAAATGTCTTGTTGCGTCGGTTGGCGGATTCACGCGTTCACATTTTTGCTCATGCTTGAATATCACAATTCCAACCAAGAGCTTCCCCTTTCCATACCTAGCCAATTATTCGATCACAGGTTCCCACTCAGGTGGTCTTTAAATTGCATTTCCATTGTTTTGTGACCTACAAACATCACTCCGACTTCTGCGATATGAAAATTTACTTTCAGACTTCCACATCATCCCCTCTTCTGTGTTACACATTTTGCACTCAAATGTTTTGATACATACAATTTGACCATTGGAGCCTCACGTCTCCTCGGGAACCCTTGTCACCATATTTTTAAGCCCGTACGACCACTTTCCACACTTGGCCATTTATTGGAATCTCTTTCGCGGATCGTCGGGTTGGCGGGTTCAGGAAATTTCCAATTCCTAGTCATTGTTTTCTATGCCCGCCACCTTCAGACTTCTTTCCAAGTATATGCAATAAGTATACAACTTCTCCAGAAACATACATAAAATATCTTGCCAGGAAATGGAATATCTATTGCAAATTTGAATATATTAGGCCTTCTTTTCCCTCTTCTATACTTAACCAAATTCTCGTTTATTTTTCCCCTCTACTTTCTCTTTCTGGTTACTTAGTCATTTTCCCGAAATTGTCTAACTGTGTGGATTGGCGGACTCACGGGTTCACATTTGCACTCGTTCTTTTATATTGTGACTCTGACTGACCGCTTCCCATTCCATACCTAGCCACTTTTCATATCGCGGATTTCCAAGCATGCAGGCTCTAGATTTCACTTCCATTGCTCGTGACCTACAAACAACACCTGGACGTTTGCGATATACAAATTTACTGTCGAACTCCCACATCATACCTTCTTCTGTGATACATAGTTTCACTCAAAATTTCTGAGACCTGGGATTTGACCTTCGGGTCTTCACGTCTCCTAGGAAACTATTGTCACCCCATTTTGAAGCCTGTGATTTTGCTTTCCATACTTGGCCATTTCTTGGAATCTCTTTTGCGGATCGTTGGGTTGGCGGGTTCACAAAATCTCCAATTCCTAATTGTTGTTTCCTGTGCCCACCACCTTCGCACTTCTTTCCAAGTATGCAATAAATGAGGTTTAATGCTAATAGCTCACCATGCCTCCAAGAGATATTCATACTAACTGTCCCTACACAACTTGTCCATAAACATGCAGAAAATATCCTACCAGGTAATGGGATATCTATTAAAAATATCAATATATTAGCTAAACGAGTCCAACCGACTGTTTCCCTATTCCATACTTACCGACTTTTTCGCTTGTCGGTTCCCGGATAGGCGGACTGCACTTCCAATGTTCCTTGACCTGTAAAAAACACCCTAGCTTCCGCGATATACAAATTGACTTCCAGACTCCCACATCATGCCCTCTTCCATGTTACACATTTTGCACTCAAAAGTTACGATATATACAATTTGACTGTCGGGGCCTCACGTCTCCTTGGGAACCCTTTTCACCCTATTTTGAAGCCTGTCCAACCACTTTCCACACTTGGCCATTTCTTGGAATATATTTCGCATATCGTCGGGTTGGCGGGTTCAAGAAATTTCCAATTTCTAGTCGTTGTTTCCTTGCCCTCCACCTTCACACTTCTTTCCAAGAATATGCAATAAGTATACAACTTCTCCGTAAACATGCAAAAAAGATCTTGCTAAGAAATGGGATATCTATTACATATTTGAATATATTAGCCCTTCTTTTCCCTCTTTTATACTTAACCAAATTCTCGTTTCTCTTTCCTCTCTACTTTCTCTTTCTCGTTACTTAGTATTTTTTTTGAAAATGTCTAGTTGCGCGGGTTGGAGGACTCGTGGATTCACATTTTCACTTGTTCTTTTATATCGCGACTCTGACAAACTACTTCCCCATTCCATACCTAGCCATTTTTCTAATCATGGATTCCCAGGAAGGCGAGCTCTAGATTGCACTTCCATTGTTCTGTGACCTGTAAACAACACCCTGACTTTCGCAATAAAAAAATTTACAACCAGACTCTCTGTAATATCCCCAAGGACGAGCCCTGTTGTAATCATGATTATGAATTGAAAAGCATGTAATGTAGGCTGGTGAGCCTGGTATTGATAAGCTGGTAGGATTATGTGTTTATTAGACCGGGAGCCTAAGTGTTAAGGCTAGGAGCCTGTTTTTGTACATGTAATTATGGAGATCATTAATAAAATATAAACATCGATGTGTGCATACCGACCATGACAAAAGAGTGATGGGGGACTAAGCTTCCACAGAGTGGGCAAGGGAAAGGGGGCTGAAAGGTTGGAAAGTGAGGCTAAGTGTTAAGCCCAGGGGCTAACATGCCACAAACATTCATATAGTGATTGAGGATAGATGTTCTTTTGCGCTCAGAAAACCCAAAGGATGCTATAAATCCACAACACAAAGGACGTTATAAAGCCCCAGGATAGTAGTTTGTGTGGTATATTTTATGGTGAAACCGTTGGATCAACCTACGCTTCCACTCTCTAAACCGACGGTAATGATCATATCCTCATATTGCATGTCAGAAAATATTCTGTCAACTCGTGTTAAACAAGAGTATATTGTGGATATCCCTAAGAATTGTTTTTTCTCAATTATCTCATTTTCCAATTAACTTTTTATCACGCGAAATGACCATTCACATATAAAAACAATGTGTAGAAAAGCCAATGCCCCAAATCTCTAATTCAAATTTTATTGGTACTTGGATTCTGTTATAATTTTTTAAAAATATAATTTTAACATTATACAAAACATAACGTTTAAATTTTATTTAAAAAAGTATTATTGTATTTTTATAAAAATTGATAACCATTAAATTTTATTTCAAAAAGTATTATCTTTTTAATTTATAAAAAATGATATATAGATTATTAATTGGTCTATGTAGTGTCTTCAAAGTAGAAGTATATGAAGAAGTTCTATGCAATGTATCGAGGTTATAAAATGATTCTATTACAAATTCAGATCAACACATGTATGGTGAATGAGTTTTGTATTATCTGTTGGTATTATGACATGTGAAATTGTAAAGTAAGAGTGTAAGAATGAATTCTATTATGACAATGTTCTCTCACATTCACAAAATTATTTGTTTTCTAAGTGAAGATGAAATTGCATTTATCTATTTTACTATGACCACACTCACAAATTTGAGTAGCATAGTTGATAAGTAATGTTTTTGTTTTTTTATAATTGATCAGTAAATCCCACTCGATGTCCACTCGACAAGGATACCAGTTCTCTCTACTCTTTTCTTAACTGTGAGGCTTGTTTTGTATTTAACACTATACTTTTCCTGACTAAATTATACTAGGGTTCCCTTCTCACTGTAGTCTGCACACAACAACCAATTAGAGATGTGAATCAATAAAACCCATTATGGATTAGTTAGGAAGGTAATTGATTGAAAACATGCAAAGGATTTTGAGTTGTTCCTTTTTTCTTGAGTGTCAATTGGAAAAATGGGTTCCTTTGCTTGTGTTGAAGGCTTGGAAAATGCCTTAGGTCAATGCAAACAATGAGAGACAAAAACACTAAAATTATGTTAATAAAACTCCTACAAGTCCAATATGCCAGTGCAGTATTCACAGTTTTAGTTTCCTTTCTCAATCCAATTGTGAGTGCAATGAAGCCCCATCTTTCAAATCGATTCGTTGATTCAATTATTCTGCCCAAAAAATCATGTATCCTAAATACAACTAGAATCTCTTCAAAGGAACAAGTTGACAAATCATTTAAACATCCACTCATTGTGGCATGCAAATCTAGAAAAAATCAATTATTGTATGACTACCATCGAGAATAATTTGACACATTATAAGGCACCAAAGAGAATATCCTTAATTCTTTCCATGTTCTCTATTTTGGTATCTAATATGAAACAAAAACACTACAAAATTCCAATTTACAACTTTGCATATATACTCAACAATATGTGACCAATAAACACTAATTAAGGCAATATTCGAAACGAGGTTTTAGAATTTTCGTTCTTTTAATGTTAAAATCTGAGAGGTGAGATTAAAATAAGAACCTATTCTTCATCTTTTTTCATTTATTTTTTATTTTTTCTCTTGATTGTCACCAAGTGCCTGGGTGGTTTCTAATTGCTATTTGCCACCATTCTCCACATCTTGATTAATAAAATAGATGACCATCCAAACCTCTATGTATTTTATCATGACCAACCACTCATGGTTCAATTTCACAATGAATTCAATCAGAACAATAATGTGGATTCTTTCAGCACTGCATCAAGAATAAGAGATGCATACTAGGTTGGGCGAGATGGTCACAAGGTGGCACAACAGTTGATGAGAACATGAGTTTATTTGGATGAATAGGTCCATGAATCAACATGACGATTCGTATGGGTGAATGGGTCTGCAAATCGACCTGAAAATTCATTTTGGTGAATGGGTCCGTGAAGGGGCATAATAATTAATTTGGGAACATGGGTTTGAAAAGGAGTGTGTGATGTAGGAGAATCACCAACATCAAGCGAGCCAACGTGGAAGTGGAGGACAACTGGACAAGCCAACACAAATTTTGAATTTCTCTTGGAGTTGATGCACGAACATAAATGTGGCAATTTAATGAAGCACACTTGTATATTTTAAACGGACCTTGAGAAATTTGCTCTCATCCTTAGTAGGTAGAAGGCATTTAAAGTAGTTAATGCAAGTAGATAGAATTTAATTCTAGATTAGACTGTTTGAGAGAACAAGAGGGAAACGGGATATAGACACCCTCATTGTGTATTGTAACATTATTGAATCAGGAAGAAGAGCATATAAGAGAAGTAGAGAGCTATGTAAGAACACCCATGTATAGATATTTGGGTTAATAGAAGAGGTTGATTCAAATTAATGGTTTCGTGTTTATTCTCTATATATTGATGCTGAATGATATGCTCATGAATGTTTGCTTCCTGTTATACATTTGCTTTATATGCTGTGTATATGATTTCATGTTTGAGTTTGAATTCTGAAAGGATAATGGAATGAGTTTCAATTGTTTCTCTATCTGAGTAAGAATTCTTGCAAGGAGTGCAGTTGAAGTATCCGCAAGGAGTGCGTCGACAAGAATTCAGGGTTGCGTCTCTGAAGCTCAGATAGTTTTACTTTTGGTTCTCATTTTCTTAGAAGTGCAGCGGGGGCACAAGAGCCGTGCAAGGAGTGCGCAGGCCAAGTAAAGTCTCAGGGTTGCGAACCTGAGTGAAGCATCTAGAGACTGCTGCTACAGGTGTGCACAGGGTCGAAAGGATTCAACACTTAGAAGTGGTTGAATGCCTGCCGCAAGGAGTGCGTGCAAGGTTTTCTGAAAGATTCAGAATTGAGAAAAGCTCAGGAGGGATAAGGCCTTCGAAATTGTTGAAGGGCAGCGCAGGGAAGTTATGCCTTGGAGGAGTGCGTAAGAAGTGTCATAAGTTTGCACGCAGGTGGACGAGTTCCGCGGAGGAACACTTGGTCATTCGCAGAATTCGCCAAGGAGGAATGGATGGCCATAATTCCTTGAGGAGAATTCGCGAAGTCCCATGAGTCGTCATATCTCACAGAGGAACAGGTGAGTTACGGTGGAAGCATTGAAGGGTTCAAATCTTAGGAGGGGCAGGACCGTAGATCCGAGCCACAAGGGCCATCGGATCTGATCGTGGATTTCCATATCGGGTTTTCGCGGGTGGTAGTCCCGTAAAAATAGTAACAGGAATTGAGAAATCACAAAACGCGATATCCCGATGGCTAAGGATTTGTGTGGGGCCACAAGGGTCGGTGACGTGGACAGGTGGCACACAATTTCAGGGTTTCGTGGCGAGAAGTCCCGAAACAATTGCATCAGGATTCATGATATTGTGAACTCTGAAATGCCAATGGAGTAAATGCATTGAAAAGTCAAACTCGTGCATGTGTTGGAGTTTCGGCATATCGGGGTTCGGGAGTCAGTAAGACAGGTCGTTCGACATCGCGAGTGCTGAAATCATGATAGGGAAAGTCCCGATAGGATACAGGAAAGGTCAGCGTTGACTGTTGTCGGGTCTCGGGGATCTGAGAGTACAATGTTTGACCATTGACCTCGCGAAGTTGCGAAGTCCGATCCCCCGAGTGGGAAGAGGGGATCCCACGAGGATTTCTGTGGGTGAAGATTTCCCGATGGGGAAATAAAATAACCTTTTGAAGTTCTTCGACCTGAGAAGGAGGAAGGAAAGATCCTGTGAGTGCGCGAACCTTCCGACCTGCGGGTGTGGGGAGGGTGCGTGTGTGTCAAAGTGGTATCAGAGCCTGATTCTTGTCTGTATATTTCAGACGAGGGAGGCATAAGAGGTAAAGAGCACTCTGATACACATCAGTTTGGTATAAGTGCCCAGAAAGGTTCTTTGTTTTCTGTAACAGAGGAAGAGAATTCACCATGCCGCCCAGGAGAAGGGACATGCAATCACCCGATCCAGAGGAGAGGGAAATGCCGAGAAGAAGGGGCAGGAAGATGATAGATACAACCATGGAGAGATAGATGCATGATCTGTGGGCTAGACTCGAAGACATGGAGACAACACAAAGACGCACAGTCAGTGCGGGGGATCTGAACAATTCCAAAAGAGAAGTTGAGGCTGAACATGAAGAAGAAGTTGCAACTGAAGATACATCACATGAACGTTTGATCAAAGCTATTGCAAGGATGGGTGCAAGAGCAAATATGGACATTCGAGTTTATGAGGGAAACCTGGATGCAAAGGAGCTTCTAGACTGGGTTAGAGCTCTGGACACATACTTCGACTACGAAGATGTCGAGGAGGACGAGAAGGTCAAGCACGTTGTCACGGGATTGAAGGGACATGCAACATTGTGGTGGGATGAAATACAAGCTGATAGACACTGCAAGGGCAAGCAGAAGATCAAGAGCTGGGATAGAATTATCGCGAAGATGAAGGAAAAAATCATTCCAAGGGACTATCAAATTACTCTGTTCAGGAGGATGCAGAACCTGAGACAGAAGCTGATGATAGTGAAAGAATACACTGAGGAATTCTATAAAATGAACATCAGGGCAGTTCATCGGGTGAGTGTTGATGAGAAAGTAGCCAGATACATGAATGGCCTAAGATATGATATCCAAGATGAGATGAGCATGGTAACCATCCAAATGGTGGAAGATGCTTATTAGATGGCTCTAAAAGACAAGGAGAAGCTGAGCCGAAAGCAGAGTCAGAGGGGCCGAGGTAGAAGTCAGCCCAGAGGCAAATTAGTTGCCCAAGATAAATATCAGAAGCCCAAGGAGGACTGGAAGAAACCTTAGACTCGAACTGAGAGGGGTGGAACCTCACAGAGAGAGAAGCATACTGAGCAGAGAGGAGATTATGATGATAACAACACTTTTCCTCGTACTAGAGGTAGAGGAAGAGGAAGAGGTGGAGTAATAACATGCTTCACATGTGGAAATAATGGGCACAAGTCTTATGAGTGTCTAGATAAAAAGAAAGAAGTTGGAGAAGCTCACATCGCCGAAGCACAAAGGTGGAATGTTGAGGCAGAAGACGCTGAAGGTGGAAGGTCGTTGATGATGAGAAAAGTCCTTTTGACACCTAAGAAGGAGGTGGAAAGCTCAGTCCAAAGGACCAGACTTTTCAGGACTGCTTGCAAGACCAAGGACAGGGTATGCAAGGTCATTGTAGATAGTGGTAGCACAAATAATCTCGTATCTATAGAGATGGTAGAGAAGCTGGAGCTGGAGACGACTGATCATCCAAGCCCATATAGAGTTTCGTGGCTACAAAAAGGACATCAGGTAACTGTCACTAAACAATGTTTAGTTGAATTTAAGATAGGAGGATATAATGATAAGATCTTGTGTGATGCCATTCCTATGGATGTTTGTCATCTATTGCTGGGTAGACCATGGCAGTATGACAGAAATGTGATTCATGATGGGAGAATGAACACATACACCCTAGAGAAGAATGGGAGGACACACATGTTGCTTCCGATCAAGGATAAGGAGGTGAAGCCTGAAGTAAGAAACACTGTACTTCTCATGAGTGGGAAGGAACTTCTTACAGAGGTTAAGAAGAAGGAGGATCCACAGTTCATAGTGGTCAGGAAACCGAAGATTGTTCTGACTAGCACAAGGGTGGATGATTTACCAGGAGTTCAGGAACTACTGGAAGAGTTCGCTGACATAGTAGTGGATGAATTACCTCATTCGTTGCCACCGATTAGAAGTGTGATTCATCATATTGATCTCATACCAGGAGCCAGTTTTCCAAACAAAGACGCCTACATATTGACGCCGCAAGAGAATGAAGAGGTTAAAAGACAAGTCCAGGATTTGTTGAACAAAGGTTTGGTCAGGGAAAGCTTGAGTCCATGTGCTATTCCAACAGTACTCAGTCTGAAGAAAGACAGAGGCTGGAGGATGTGTACTGACTCGAGGGCGATCGATAAGATAACCATCAGGTATAGATTTCCATTGCCAAGGATGGATGATCTGATGGATTGCTTGAGTGGGGCAAAGTATTTTTCAAATATTGATTTGAAAAGCGGTTATCACTAGATCCGCATGAGAGAAGGTGATGAATGGAATACAACATTCAAAACCAATGAAGGGTTGTATGAATGGCTTGTTATGCCATTTAGCTTAACAAATGCGTCAAGTACCTTCATGAGGTTGATGAACGAAGTCCTGAGGGAGTTCATTGGGAAATTTTTCATTGTGTATTTCGATGACATACTGGTTTACAGTAAAATAGTGGTAGAGCATCTGAAGCATTTGGCTACAGTGATGCAAAAACTACAGCAGGAGAAGCTGTTGATAAATATGAAGAAATACTCATTCATGAAGACATAACTCATTTACTTTGGGTTTGTTATTTCGGCAAATGAGTTGAGAATGGATCCAGATAAGGTGGAGGTGATCAAGAATTGGCCATCACTGAAGAATATCTTTAAGGTGAGAAGTTTTCACGGATTTCCTAGTTTCTACCGAAAATTCATCAGGAATTTCAGTGAGATTAGCGCAGTGATGATGGATACAGTGAAGAAAAGACACAAATATTTTCACTGGACATAAGAGGCTGAGAAAAGTTTCAATCTGTTGAAGAGGAAGATCATGGAACAACCAGTTTTGGTGTTGCCGGATTTCCAAAAGACATTTCAAGTGAAATGTGATGCAAGCGGGTTTGCAATCGGGGAAGTCTTGAGTCAAGAAGATAGGCCGATAGCTTATTTCAGCGAGAAGTTGAATGAAGTGAAATTAAAGTACTCCACTTATGATAAGGAGTTCTATGCTATCATCCAGGCATTGAAGAAATGGAGGCATTACTTGATCCTGAAAGAATTTGTCTTGTACAGTGACAATCATGCACTGCAGTTTGTGATTCAACAGGAAAAGTTGAATCAGAAACATGTCAAATGGGTTGAGTATATGCAAAATTTCACTTTTGTGATTAAACATATTTCTGGTACTGCTAACAAAGTGGCTGATGCTTTGAGTAGGAAGTGTTTGTTGTTGCAGGAGTTCAAAGTCAAAACGTTGGGTTTTGATGATCTCAGGGACATGTACGCTGATGATCCAGATTTTAAGGAGGCCTATGAAGCAGCTGAGAATCCAATTCTCAGGGATAGAAGCCAATGGATGGAGTATATGATCCAAGAAGGATTACTGTTTAGAGGTAATCAACTGTGTATTCCAAAATGCTCCATGAGGGAGAACTTGCTAAAGGAGAAACATAGTGGAGGATTGGCAGGGCACTTTGGTCATGACAAGACATTCACAAAGCTGAATGAGTCATATTTTTGGCCGGGAATGTGAGAAGACATCAAGAGATTCGTGGACAGATGCAGAATTTTTCGGCATTCGAAGGGAAGGAGACGAACTTGCTAAAGGAGAAACATAGTGGAGGATTGGCAGGGCACTTTGGTCATGACAAGACATTCACAAAGCTGAATGAGTCATATTTTTGGCCGGGAATGTGAGAAGACATCAAGAGATTCGTGGACAGATGCAGAATTTGTCAGCATTCGAAGGGAAGGAGACAAAATGCGGGATTTTATCAACCATTTCCCATACCAGAGAGGCCGTGGGATGCAATCAACATGGATTTTTTATTGGGATTGCCAAGAAAACAAAGAGGTTGTGATTCAATCTTTTTGGTAGTGGATAGATTTTCTAAAATGGCACACTTCATTCCATGTCAGAAAACCAGTGACGCAACTCACATTGCGAACCTGTTTTTCAAAGAGGTCTTTCGACTTCATGGTTTTCTAAGGAGTATAGTTTCGGATCTAGACACAAAATTCATAGGGCATTTTTGGAGGACCTTATGGAAGAAGATAGGAACTAACTTGGCATTTAGTTCGTCTTATCATCCTCAGATGGATAGACAAACATAAGTGGTCAACAAAATTCTGGAAGACTTGTTGAGAAGCTTGGTAATAGAACACCATAGCCAGTGGGACTACATATTACCACAGGCAGAGTTTTCTTATAATGACTCAGTAAATAGGAGCACAGGGCAAAGTACATTTCAGGTTATCTATGGCATGCAGCCGAGAGGAATTTCCAAGTTGAGGGATTCAAAACAGACTACGACTAGGAGCGCTAGTGCAGAAGATTTACCAGAGGCGATGAAAGAACTTCATAGCCAGGTGAAGCGACGACTGCTGAATTCAAGCCAGGAGTATAAGCACAGAGAAGATCAACACAAGAGACAACTTCAGTTTGAAGTTGGTGACTTGATTCTGGCACATTTGAGGAAATAAAGGTTCCCAAGAGGAACATATAATAAATTGAAGATGAAGAAAATCAGGCCATGTAGGGTCTTGAAGAAATTTGGGACGAATGCTTATGAGATTGAATTACCCGATGGGATCAGAATTTCTCCGATATTCAATATCTCTGATTTGTACCCATATAGAGCTGGGGAAACAGTGACTGGAAGTGAGCAACCAGTGATCCAGTGGATGAAGTAGATTCCAGTTGCAGATAAACCACAGATGGAGTGCATACTGGACAAGAGAGTGAGAAAGAGGACTAGGCGAAAGTAATACTTTGAGTATCTAGTCAAGTGGAAGAACCATCCAGTTGAAGATGCCAGATGGGAGAACGAAGCAGAGATACAAAAGCATGGACAGACCGTGTGTGAACTCATGGACAAGAGCCCATGAAAAGTTTCAAGCCAGGGAGTATGATGTAGGAGCATCACCAACATCAAGTGAGCCAGCGCAAAAGCGGAGGACAACTGGACAAGCCAACACAAATTTTAAATTTCTCTTGGAGTTGATGCGCGAACATAAATGTGGCAATTTAATGAAGCGCCCTTGTATATTGTGAACGGACCTTGAGCGATTTACTCTCGTCCTTAGTAGGTAGAAGGCATTTAAATTAGTTAATGCAAGTAGATAGAATTTAATTCTAGATTAGACTGTTTGAGAGCGCAAGAGGGAAACGGGATATAGACACCCTCATTGTGTATTGTAACATTACTGAATCAGGAAGAAGAGCATATAAGAGAAGCAGAGAGCTGTGTAAGAACACCCATGTACAGATATTTGGATTAATATAAGAGGTTGATTCAAATTCATGGTTTCGTGTTTATTCTCTGTGTATTGATGCTGAATGATATGCTCATGAATGTTTGCTTCCTGTTATACATTTGCTTTATATGTTGTGTATATGATTTCATGTTTGAGTTTGAAGTCTGAAAGGATAATGGAATGAGTTTCAATTGTTTCTCTATTTGAGTAAGAATTCCTACAAGGAGTGCAGTTGAAGTGTCCGCAAGGAGTGCGTCGACAAGAATTCAGGGTTGCGTCTCTGAATCTTAGATAGTTTTACTTTTGGTTCTCATTTCCTTAGAAGTGCAGCGGGGGCATAGGAGCCATGCAAGGAGGGCGCAGGCCAAGTAAAGTCTCAGGGTTGCGAACCTGAGTGAAGCATCTAGAGACTGCTGCTGCAGGTGTGCGCAGGGTCGAAAGGATTCAACACTTAGAAGTGGTTGAATGTCTGCCGCAAGGAGTGTGTGCAAGGTTTTCTGAAAGATTCAGAGTTGAGAAAAGCTCAGGAGAGATAAGGCCTTCGAAATTGTTGAAGGGCAGCGCAGGGAAGTTGTGCCTTGGAGGAGTGCGTAAGAAGCATCGTAAGTTTGCATGCAGGTGGATGAGTTCCACGGAGGAAAACTTGGTCATTCGCAGAAATCACCAAGGAAGAACGAACGGTCAGAATTCCTTGAGGAGAATTTGCGAAGTCCCGTGAGTCATCAGATCTCACAGAGGAACAGGTGAGTTATGGTGGAAGCATTGAAGGGTTTAAAGCTCAGGAGGGGCAGGACTGTAGATCCGAGCCACAACGGCCATCATATCTGATCGTGGATTTCCATATTGGGTTTTCGTGGGTGGTAGTCCCATAAACATAGTAACATGAATCACGAAATCGTGAAACGTGATATCCCAACGGCTAAGGATTTGTGTGGGGCCACAAGGGTCGGTGATGTGGACAGGTGGCACACCATTTCGGGGTTTCGTGGCGAGAAGTCCCGAAACAATTGCATCAGGATTCGCGATATTGCGAACTTCGAAATGTCGATGGAGTAAAGGCATTGAAAATTCAAAATCGCGAGTGTGTTAGAGTTTCGGCATATCAGGGTTCGGGAGTCGGTAAGACAGGTCGTTCGACATCGCGAGTGTCAAAATTATGATAGGGAAAGTCCTGATATGAGACGGGAAAGGTCAGCGTTGACTGTTGTTAGGTCTCGAGGATCCGAGAGTACAATGTTCGACCACTGACCTCACAAAGTTGCAAAGTACGATCCCTCGAGTGGGAAGAGGGGATCCCACGAGGATTTTTGTGGGTGCATATTTCCCGATAGGGAAATAAAAGAACCTTTTGAAGTTCTTCAGGCCGAGAAGGAGGAAGGAAATATCCTGTGAGCGCGTGGACCTTCCGACCTGCGGGTGTGGGGAGGGTGCGTGTGCATCAGTGTGACACCCCCAAAAGATGCTATGGCTTATGATGGTGACATTTGGAGTCCCTGTAAGAGAACAAGGGTGCACAACCAAAGAAGGAATATTTGTACAATAAGGAGAGAAAGATCAACTCTGTGATTTTAAAGAAAACTTGAACGAAGAGGGGAAATCCCCCTCAAGGATCCAAGTCGCTCAACATGGAAGGAATTGTGTTTCATTGAGGTGATTATGTGGAAAAAGTTGGGGCGACCTTATTTTGAGCTGATTTTGAGGGAAGTCTTGTCGCGGGTCAGAGGAGGCATCCTAGGAGATAGAACCATAGTTATGTGTCAAGTCTGTGGTGGACTCACATATGGGGTGCTCCACAGGAGTTGAGAAAGATGTTATGACATGTGGGTCTTATGGTGACAAATGTGTGTATGATTGTCTTGGTGAGGTGATTTGAGTCGTTTTACTCTGCCAAGTTGTAAACCGAGTTGGTAGTGTTTATATTGTAACATGTTTGAAATAATAAGACTTGATTGGGTGTAGGAACGTTTTTTTTCCACCGACACTATATCTATGTGCCTCTTGTTCATTTCTTAATTGTTCTCTTTGTTTCATGGATGTATTCTTATATATGACTAAGTGTTAAGTTTTTTTAAGCAATTGTGCAAGTATACAAGAGTTGCACTAGAGTAAGAGTGTGACTCGTCAGTAGCCTAGAATGGAGTATGGGTATGCTCTAGGTGAAGAGGCATATTCTAGACAAAGTATCCTTGGTGTTTTCAAGCATCCAAGTGAGAAATGTCGTGGTGTCGTATTCCCTCAAGAGGTGCACAAATGCAAGATTCGGCTAGGCACACTATGGGGACAAGACAATTACCACTTAATATACCACCAAATATGTTCTCACTTGCATAGTTTTGGGTTTCATGAAAGGAAACAATTATTTACTTTACTTTTATTGAATTTCATATCTTCCATAATTAAAATTCTTTATTCTATGTGTGACAAAGTTGGTTATCAATTCCTTTCATTTCATTAAATGCTATACATCTATATATTGGTCATCAAATTGTAAGATTTTCTAAAAGATTTGGACAACGAAACTTGTATTTTGGTTGTCAAATGTTGCATTGGTATATATTAGTTTTCAAATTGTAAGAGCTTTAAAATTTTTCTACATATAAGGTTATTATTATTATTATTATTTTAAATAGGTGAACAAAAATTATATTTCATTAAAGGTGTTGCAACCATATAAATATTGATTGTCGAATCGTGGTACCATTTTATTTTGTATTTTATCCTGTAAAAATGGTTGAAAGAAGTAATGTTGTTTATCATATGCTAAACATTTTTTTAATTAAAATTTGTAATTCATAGTACTATAACTTCAGAGTTCTTCCCCAAAAAATTGTGAAACAAGTAAATGCAAAGGCAAAGTATAAATAGATTAACTTCTGTGAAAATAAATAAATTGTGCAATAACATTTGGAAGAACTAATGCACACCTTTGATATGTTGGTGAATTATTTCTTATTACGGTATGCCAAAATATTTGATAGAGTAAATTGTTAAACCCCATTCGGTAGATTTTTGGGTTGTATTTATTTTTAAAAGTATCAAATTATTTGGTTCAATAAGTTGTTCCATGGATTTGTGGACTTTTTGAGTGTATTTATTTTTAAAATAGCATTGCTCAGTTTAAATATATAATCTATAAAGTATGGATG
>JZKD02S1619598.1:0-16706 GCA_000966675.3 Picea glauca
AAATAATACAAACAAAAAAATTTAAAAACAAATACGAGGGAGAATCACCCAAATATTTGTATTTTTAGTTTTCTAATTTCCCAATATTTGTTTTTTTAGTTTTCTAATTTATTTTTTATATTTTGTTTTGATTTATATTTTTTAATTTGTTCCCCGTATGGGGTGACAGCTGGAGCAAACGTGCCACCTGGCTGCGATTTAAGTCAGGGCTTAAATGTGGACGGCCATCCCCTTAATACTAACATTACGGATGCAGGCTCGACATAAACGCACTGCAATGGGAGGACTCCTCGAGCGAGCGAGCATTTACGAACTCGGCGAGTGCAATGCTAAAGGTGGGAATGGGGATATGCGGTCGGATTATTGGTTTTCTCTCGCCTCGCCCTTGGCTCTGCTCTGTGTTTGGAGACGCTGGTGTGGTTCAGAGCTCCTGGCGCCCTGGCACACCACCCTTTGGTGGAGAATTGTTGTTGGTAATTACGCTTTCAATTGGGATCAACTGGTGTGTATCTCTGGGAGGGTGCTCAGCAGCATGCCAAGGAAACGGGGTGTGCCACGACGGGGCTCAGCTTGGTACGCTCGTAAGGAGCAACGTAAGCGCAGGGAGCAGCTTGAGCGTGCTCTGGTCATGGCCACCTCTATACTGAGACAGAGAGCTCGCGCCGAGGAGAAGGCTCTGCTCTCCACCATTGTCGAGAAGCAAATTGGATGTAGCAGTCTGGACACTGTCAAATTGGAGGATAGCACTGAGCAAGTGTACCCAGCCTGCATTGTCGAGGAGGACCTGGCGTTAGCGGACCTGACGACAATGGAAATGTCGAGCGACAAAGTGACAGAGCCTTGTAGTGGGGATGGAAGTCACATGCTGAAGGTGGACGTCGATGCCCCCGGTTGCATAGTTGAGGAAGAGATTCCCTGGCAGGACATGGAGACTACGGCGGATGCTGGAGGTGCGCAGGACGACGAGAAGCAAACGGATGAAAGGAGAGGCTGGCAGGTTGACGGGTTTCCCGACGTAGGTGGTGACATGCATGGCTCTATCCGCCGCGAGGAGCACCTGTCCTTGGTGTTTGAGCTCTGAGGCCACATGGCTGACCTGGAGCACCATGCACTTGTCATGGGACAACGCTTGGACGTGCTATTCGATGCCTATTCGGATGCTCCAGCTCGGCGCAAATGCCCACTTTGTGCGCAGTCTTTCGCCATCCCGGCCGGCTCCACATGGAAGACCAACGAAGACGACAGGTCACCAACAATCTAGGATTTTCATGTTTTATGGTTTTTAGCTTTCTGTTACTGTTTACATGTCCTTAGACTTTAGGCACCTATCCTGGTTTCCTTCGGGCAGGACAGGTGCCAATAGATTATAGTTGTTTTTGACATGTATCAATGCTGGTTTCCGGTTTCCGGCAGCATTTTGGACGACTTAGACTCTTGACCATGTACACTCTGTTACAGTTTTTGGTTAATATATTATAGCAGGGCCCTCCCCCTTTTTTATTAAAAAAAATATATATATTTTTTAATTTGTTTTTTTTTTATATTATTTTACAATTTTTATTTATTAATTTTTTCTTTTTAATTTTTTAAAACGAGGTTTAAGTTTTTTTTAAATATATATATCCCGGAGGTGTAGGACAGTCGGTGATGGAGTATGTTGTTAAGGCACTCTGTGATGTTAAGTTATTGGTTCGAAACCTGCGGGGACAAAAAATCCAGTCATGTTAAGGGTTGGTGTGGCTCAAGTCGGGTGCAATCATCGGGTGATTTTGACGGCTTAGATGCCTCTGATTCACGATTTCTCAAGCCACAAGGTAGTCCCGCAGGTCACAGACAAACTAGCAAACATATATATATATATATATATATATATATATATATATATATAGAGAGAGAGAGAGAGAGAGAGAGAGAGAGAGAGAGAGAGAGAGAGAGAGAGAGACACATTCAAATTTGAAAAAAAACAATAATTCAAATTCAAAATGTTTTTTTAATATATCATGTCTTTTCTATTTATTTTTTAAATCATTTTTCATATTTTGTCTTTTTCTTTTCTTTTTTATAATTTTGGTTGCAACAATGTTAGTTTTTTAGCCATGATTTTAAAAATGTTGCAATTTTAAGTTTGTGTTGGAGTACTTCACACACACCTAGGATTTATTTTTCCTAAGGTTTTCCCTATGTTTATTCGTCATTATCTAATCTTCTATAGTTTAGGAAGAATATTCCTCTAAGAGAATATTCTCTTTAGTTCACACTTCAGTTTGATCAATTGAGTGGAGTCTAGATGCCACATTGGGATTATCATCATGTAGTATCGGGATCATCACCAGCTAATGTGCATTGTCCTTGGAATCATCACCAAACTAGCGCATTACTAATGATTATGTGATCTCCTCCTCACTTCATTATGTTTCAATCAGTGAATTGAAGACTAAGAGACTAGTTAACTCAAACTAGGTGGCAGTTTACTTCCATAATTGCATGAGAGACTAGACTAGGTGGCAGTTTACTCCTGTAACTGTTGGTGTGTGTCGAG
Organism: Picea glauca; assembly: GCA_000966675.3. Taxonomy (NCBI): domain Eukaryota; kingdom Viridiplantae; phylum Streptophyta; class Pinopsida; order Pinales; family Pinaceae; genus Picea; species Picea glauca. The sequence continues at coordinate 2,540 of JZKD02S1619598.1, forward strand.
ATCACTCTAGAACACCACTATGGCGCATTGGCTTCCCCTCCAATGCGCATTAATTGAGTTATACAGAGTATATCATGTGTAAATTATCATTCATTCATTTGGTTAATGAGAATTCTTCCATTATTTATCTCATGCTTCTCTTTTCTCATATTTTCTCTGCAACTGTGTATGTCAATTCCTATCTAGATATATTATGTGCAGGTTCAACACATTTACATGGTATCAGAGCCAACTGACTTCTAGGGAAAATACACACCAAATTATTTTTGCAGGTACCGAAGATTGAAGACAGCAAAAAAAATTGGAATTTCCAAAAGAATTCATTCTTACACCATATGATTTTTTTGCATGGAAGGAGAAGATGATAATGCATCTTCGAGGTAGAGGATTATACAGGTTAACCATGAACACGGAGACATAACCAACATCAGCCATAGAAAAATCCAAGTATCTAAATTGAATGGATGAAGCGTTTGGAACAATTTGCAGTCTCATTTCTCCTAAACTCCTCTTTCACATATCCTCATGTAAAACTCTCAATGAAGCCTAGACCACCATGGAAGGGATTTTTGGAAAATAGGACGATATGAGGGGACACATGGACGAGGTGTAATTGCTCACATTGGATCCAAAAACCTTGGACAATCTCCAAGATTTCTTTACCAAATATAAGGATTTGTTTTCACAACTCAAGGCTTGCGGGGTTGATAAATCTAAGGAGGAGAAACAAATGATTCTCACCATTCTCTCCAAACTTGGTCTAGAATAACAAGTGTTTGCATCCACATTTCATTCAGTTAGGTTCGCCTCTGGATCCACCTAGACAATGCCTTCTCTTGAGGCCTTTATTGAGTCTCTGACACAAGAGAAAAACAAGCTCATCAATATGTGAAAAACAAAAGACCCAAAGGTGCATGCACCTACTATGCAAGATGGTAGTGGTCATCAATATCTGAAATCTAAAGATAAAGACAAAAGGAAAGCACGTGAAAATCCAAAAAAGGAAGGGTACTCAAAACCATTCAACGATGCCTCCAGATCCAAAGGTGGAAAGGGAAGAAAAGGGGAGAAATGCACTTACTTCCATAAAGGATTCCATCCAGAATCTGCATGTACGCAAAAACAGATAGATCTAATGACCCAAATACTTCAGCAAAAAAACCTTGGAGATCGCATCCCTGAGGGTGTCAAGAAGAAGAAGCCAGAAGATCAGAATCCCAAGAAAGGCAATTCTAGCCATTCTTTGATTGCCATCAACTCCTCTCCCAATGCTTGGATCGTGGATTCAATAGCATCACACCACATGGTTACTAAAAAAGAAGTCTATTATTCATTGGATGCATGCAAAGGTCCTCCTATTCTGATGGGGGACAACTCTCCAATCGAGGTCACCGACAAAGGAAGGATTGAACTCACAAACGGAACCTTTGAGAATGTGCTACACATTCCAAAAAAATTCGTCAATCTTCTCTCTGTGTATCAGATGACAAACTCTAGCACCAAAAAGAGAGTCATATTCACACTTGATGCAGTCGATATCTATGACATGCAAACCAATTCCAGGGTTTCTACCGGTGAGGTAAATCATCGATCTAGACTCTACATATTTTCTGAATTTATTGAACCAGATTCTGCATTACTACTTACCCATGTTGATGAAAGCAGTAGAATATGGCATGAAAGGTTTGGGCATTTAAATTTCGAATATATGCAACAGCTTATCAAGCAGGGAATGGTTGATTTTCTACCCAACATCCACTTCTCCAAAGGAATTTCATAGGGATGTGTTCTTGGAAAACACCCTCGAGAGAAATTTGACAAAGGAAAGACTCAGAAGGCTTTCTTTCCTTTAGATCTTATCCATAGTGACCTCATGGGCCCTTTTCTGCATCCATCAATCAGTAAAGCAAGGTACGTGCTCATTTTTGTTGATGGTTTCTCACGCTTCACATGGATTTTCTTTCTTAGGCAAAAATCAGAGGTCTTTCAACACCTAAAAGATTTCAAAGCCCTTGTTGATACACAGTCAAGAAATAAAATCAAATTCCTCTAAATAGATAACGGGGGAGAGTATGTTAACCATGAGATACAGAATCTTTTTCATGAGGTAGGGATTCAATTGCAGCACACGGTTCTTTATACTCCGCAACAAAACAAAGTCGTTGAGTGGAAAATTAGATCTCTAAAAGAGATGGCATCATGCATGCTACATGCAAATTCACTTCCACAGAGATTATGGGTTGAAGCACTTAATTGTGAAACCTACATCCAAAATAGATCTCCCCATATATTTTTCAAGGATAAGACCCCCTACAAGGCTTGGAGCAGCCTCAAACCAGAAGTGACCCGCTTTCATATTTTTGGTTCACGTGCATGGGCCAAGATTCCCTCTCAGAAGAGGAACGAACTTGATCCACAGAGAACAGAGTGTATATTTGTTGGATACCCCGACGGTTTGAAGGGATATAGACTCATTAATCTTTCCTCGGACTAGGTCATCATTGAGCATAGTGTCCAATTTGAGGAAAGTGTCTCGCATGTACCTCAGCAGTTGCATGTAGACACCTTTGTTCTTCCACCTGTCAGAGATGATGAGAATGCACATGCGGAATCTTCTTCAGATGAGAATTTTGATTCATAGGATTCAGATGATCCAGATACAGAGTCAGTATATTTAGATGCAGATGCAGAACCAGAGAAAAGGCCCAAGTGGGCCAATATTAGTCTTCAGGGAGCAGGGGATCTTGTTGGGGATCCACCTGATACTAGGAGGACTCAATCTAATTTCGAGGAGCCTCCTCTTGCACTCACTGCCACTTAACCGATGCCACCCAGTAATATTTTCTTTGTTCAGTCTTAAGATCCACAATATTATGGCAAGGTTGTTGGAAATCCCTTTTTGGAATCCACCATGCAGGAGGAGTGCAACTCCCTCCTCGAGAACCAGACTTGGTATCTAGTTCCCCTTCCTTTAGGAAGGAAACTTGTCGGTTTCATATGGGTATACAAGACCAAGAGCACAGCGAATGGACAGGTTAGCATATACAAAGCCAGGCTAGTTTGAAAGGCGTTCAGCAGGTGCATGGCATTGACTAATATTAGACCTTCGCTCCAGTAGCTAAGATGGATTCCATATGTTTGGCACTTTCCATTGCAGTAGACAAGGGATGGGAATTCCATCGAAGAATGCATCTCTTCACGGAAATCTCTCTGAGAAGATCTATATGGAGCATCCCCGGGGATTTCTGCATGATTCGTCTTTGGTCTATCGACTGAAGAAGTCTCTTTATGGCCTCAAGCAAACTCTGAGGGCATGGTATGAAAATATGGACTCCTACCTGTTGTCACAGAACTTTGTGCGTTGTAAGTCAGACCTGGATGTTTACATGCTCAGGATGGATGATTCACTTCTACTCTTAGTTTTGTATGTTGATGATTTATTGTTTATCGGTTGCTCAACTTCAACGATTGTTGTGGTCAAGAGGATGTTACATGATAGGTTCTTGATGATGGACATGGGTCTGCTACATTTCTTCCTTGGACTCAATATCAGTCAGGATGCATCAGGCATCAAACTATCTAAGGCCAAGTATGCACAAGATCTCCTTGAGAGATTTCACATGACAGACTGCAAGTCTGGCCCGACTCCTTTCCTATCAAGAATCATACTTGAGGATGGCGAGGACACTCCATTGGTTGAAAACACATTGTACAGACAGCTATTAGGGATCTTTTTGTATCTCACACACTCTAGACCAGACCTCTCTTATGCATTTGGAGCAGTCTCCAGGTTCATGCAGAAGTTGCATGAGCTACATTGGAAGGATGAAAAGTGTATCCTTTGATACGTACAGGGAACCATCACTTTTGGGATTCACTATGAAGTAGACTCTACATTGGACCTCATCAGGTTCATTGATTCTGACTGGGGTGGCGATAGCATTGATCGCAATTCCACATCTGGTTACTCACTCATTCTTGGTTCTGGGCCTATCTGTTGGTCGAGCAAGAAGCAAGATGTTATTTTTCTATCTTCAGCTGAGGTAGAGTATAGAGGGGTAGTTAACATAACCATTCAGGCTATGTGGCTACAACATTTTCTCACTGAGTTGGGAATTCAGTTTCATCGATCGATCGTCATCTGGTGTGACAACCAGAGCACTCTAAAGTTCTGTAGAGATCCAATTCAGAGGCAATAGACGAAGCACATCGAGATCCACGTGCACTACATCTGGGACTTAGTACATGATGGGATCATCAACCTACAGTTTTTTCCTTCAATAGAACAGACTAAAGACATCTTCACCAAGACCTCCACTGAGCAGAAGTTCCATTCTCTACGTAGTCATCTTGGAGTGAAGGACACAGTTTCCTAGCAACTGTCAGTTCTTCTTTTTTACATACATTGTACTTTAAGGGGGGGTTTCCCATGAGGTTTTCCCTCTTTTCTCATTTCTTTCAGTTTATCTTTTATATTTCGGTAACTAACATGGCCTCATTGTTGGGACCCATTCTTTATTTTCACCATAGTGATGTTCAAGGGGGGTGTTGGAGTACTTCACACACACCTAGGATTTATTTTTCCTAAGGTTTTACCTATGTTTATTAGTCATTATCCAGTATCCTATATTTTAGGGAGAATATTCCTCTAGGAGAATATTCTCTTTAGTTCACACTTCAATTTGATCAGTTGAGTGGAGACTAGATGCCACATTGGGATTATCACCATGCAGCATTGGGATCATCACAAGCTAATGTGCATTGTCCTTTGAATCATCACTAGACTAGTGCATTAATCATGATTATGTGATCTCCTCCTCACTTCACCATGTTTCATTCAGTTAACTGAAGACTAAGAGGCTAGTTAACTCAGACTAGGTGGAAGTTCACTCTCGTAATTTCCTGAGAGACTAGACTTGGTGGCAGTTTTCTCCCGTAATTGTTGGTGTGTGTCCAGATCACTCTAGAACACCACTATGGCGCATTGGCTTCTCCTCCGGTGTGCATTAGTTGAGTTATACAGAGTATATCATGTGTAAATTATCATTCATTCATTTGGTTAATGAGAATTCTTCCATTATTTTTCTCATGCTTCTCTTTTCTCATATTTTCTCTACAACTGTGTATGTCAATTCCTAGCTAGATCTATTATGTGCAGGTTCAACACATTTACAGTTTGAAACAAAAAAGGTGTTACTAGTGGCACCATTTTTCAATTTGAGGAGATGATTTTAATATTTTGGTTTGCAACGATACTAGTTGTCAAAGCCATGGTTTCAAACAAGTTGTAATTTTAACTCCAAAAAAAAATGGATGTCACTAGTAGCAACATTATTTTTATTCTTGTGTTAATTCTAAGGGTTTTGTTTGTAACAATGTCACTTGTCAAGGGCATGATCTCAAAAAAATCGTAATTTTAGCCCCAAAAAAATGGTGATTTTATGAACACCACTTTTTGATTTGGGAGTCAATTTTAAGGTTTTTAGAAGCATTACAGATCATAGAAAAAATTTATAATTTTAACCCCAAAAAGAAAAAATGTTCTATCGGTAGCACTGATTTTTGAAATGGGGTTAAAAACAACCACTAGCTACAACATCTAAAAAAATAAAAAAAAAATTGAGAGTTCTCATCAAATTGGTAACTATGTTGATACAACAAGAGAGCGTGAGCCCCTGTCAACAAATATATTACATATGTACAATCAATCCAAGGAAACACTTCCTACAAACTATTTCCCAAATGATTTGCACAATCCAACCCCTAAAGCATCCATAATCCTACCTCCTACAAATATCAACTCTTCCTCAATTCACTCCACCAATCTCCAAGTATTCCATTGTGCCAATCCTAGACTTAGCACAACCAAAATCTCTTCATACACCCTTGTGTAAATGACCAAGCTTAAATGGATGGCTTTTCACTTTTATGCATAATATCTATATATGATTCATTTATTAATTGTTTCCTCCTTCTAAAGACCTACCTTGCAGTGAACTCCGTGTCCAAAGTGGGCCCAACATACAATCCACCCATCCATTTGTCAAGTCTTTAATCCCCTTGGGTCCGAAAGTATTCCTTGTGCACCCAAGGTGTCCCAATTGTCTCATGCATCCAATGGTTAACTATCTAGATTAAACGATGTCCAAGGTGTGTCTTGCCTTTCCTTATGTTGTATGTCTCGTCAAGCATTTGTCCATTCAACTTGTGATGTGCTCCCAAACGCTCTAGGAACTTATGCTCGCAAACTATTGTGTTGCACCCCAAGTCAAGACATTGTTTCCCATGTGCCCATGAACCAAGGAATTTCCATCATCCAAGTCACCATGTAGTCTCTATAATAAACCTCAAAGTGACAACTCTTGTCTCATTGTCATACTTAGCCAAATTGTTTTTCCAAACCATCTACCATTCATGCACTCCTTTCCATTGTGCAAGATTTCCCAAGGCATGCGCATCCAACCTTACAACATATTGTTGTGCCTACCCTTACCAGGGAATGATCACCAAAGTGATCATGCATTGGAGGCACCCAAAGTCCCTCAAATCTATCCCCTTACATCCTCCCCCACTTAAATTTGTTTCCATCTCCAACAACATCTTCAAGAATTTTTGTTGTTCTACAAAGCTCGTTACTCAACCTCATACATCCATCCATGGTCAAATCATTCAACCACTTTATAGTGCCACTGCAAGAATTGTTGTGCAACTACCCATTGCCTAAACTTCCTTTGAACATAAGTTTCTTTTCTTAACTCTACCAAACATTGATTCATGTATGTCTAAGTTGTTGTTGCTCGTTGTCATTGCTTACTTCTATTGTTTCATTATGTTTGTCAATTTTGTTATTGCTACATTTTTCCACTGCTACAACTCAAGTGTTCAATGTTTTGGGTGCTACTACAACTTAATTGTTTAACATGTCTTTAGTACTTTTGACCAATCCGCCATGCCGATGTACTTCCCCATCACTATTGCAACCCAACCATCCACAAATCAACTCCATGAGAATGCACTTCTTCAAAAATAGTCACTTCCTTATGCACTTGAATCTATTTGTACATCTCTACTGGACCAAGGCAAGGTCATTACATTTTCCTCCAAACTATCAAGTTGACTCTTACAACCCAATGCTCCTAACGTCTGCATTAAACGTGGCACCTTTTCTTGGTGCACTTAGGCTCCAATGACAACACCTAGGTAGCAAGTCACACTAAGGCATACATTGAATGAGAAGATCATAGCCATTGCCCTCAAATGCTCCAACAATTTGTCCAAAGTCCACTAAATTCGATAAGCCAACTGAAATACTTCCATACCTCTTGAGAGAGGCATGTCTACACCAATCCTTATATCACATTCAACCAACATTATCATGATATTTGGGTCATCCAAGCAATCATCCTCAAATATACCCAAGAAGCATTATGCCTCATCCTAAGTTCCTATACATGAAGGTGGAAAAGTATCTTCCTTGTCAACTTGGTCTTTTTTCTACTCTAAATGGCACCCAAGTCAATCATGCATGTTTTCTTGGTTAACTCTTTCATTGTATCCATCTATCCACATAGCATGAACTACCATGCTCCCCCAAGAAAGCATCCACTGCAACTTCAGCATTGTCGTTGTTGCTAAACAAAAGAGATGTTCACGCCTCTTCCTCAAAGCCATCAAGTCACATCCTTGAAGTCAAGAAGTTATTTAAGGATCCAATGCATTAGCACCTCTCTAGCCACTATCCTATTTCTTGGACCACAGATTTCCTATACAATGACAATGTGAAGAAGAGGATGGCCAACATGGATTGTGTCCATCGCAAGTTTTATCCTCCTCATAAAACAAGATTCCTCCTCAGTCCAACCCTTCACTAAACTCGACACCTTCACCAGCACCCTAGGCAGGTAGCCACATGTGGCATCGATTACTGAAAGGAATATGGCAAGTGGTTGCAAAGGCCATCACCAACAACTGTGTCAATAATCTATCTGAAATCCACTATAGGATATGGCCTAGCAAGCTTATGTTCCAATTCCTCACTAAACAATTGTCCACCAAAGTTTTCATAGAACTCCACTTGAAGATCCATGTGTCACTCCTCCATCAAATCCAAAATCTACATGTCCTTTGTTGCAAGGTCACATAGTTCCTTGAACAATTCTTGAGGTAGTGATCCCACTGATAACTTATTTTTTCCTCCTTATTGTAGGAATGATGCACATATCTTGGATTGAAAATCTAATCAAACTATCTAAGTGGGGCATGGATGTTGCCTTTGTCTTTCCTACAAACTCGTGTTCTTGACCCACTACCATGAACATGTAAAGGCATCCAAAACCTCCATTGTTTTCTATGAAGTCTGTTGTGTTTGGAATTCTTCCAAGGTTGTTGGCTTGACCGTCAAATTTGGTTTCACTTATAATTCTTCCAAATCTTCCAACTTCATTTTCAAAGGACAATCAACTGTGAAATGGTTTTGATAACAATGGAAACAATCAACAACCACCTCTATGCTTAGATGATTTTTTTCGCTTCCTTTCTATGATGTTGCCATCATCTTGGGCATCCTTTTTCTTGAATGATCCCAACTTAGGTTGCAACTCCATCATAGCTTGCAACACTTGTATCAATGATTTAGTGTATTCTTTGCATTGTTGGGACACATCGATGTACTCTTGTAATCACTATCCAAACCTTGTCATTGCAGCATCCATCTTGGTCTTATATGACTCTTTCTTTATGTTTTTCATGTCGCAACCCATAAATGGGCCAACCCTCTTGGCACCACTAACAAGGTTATCCAAGTCTCAAAGACTCACTTCACCTTTTGTGTAGACGAACTGTCTTGGCTGCATGCTATGCCAAGGCACTAAGTTTTCTATAATTTTCTTCAAGTCACTTTGTGGTCCCCTGCCAAATTTATCCCAAAACCTTATGTTTTGCCTCAAGTTCATCCAAACATGATGAAGAGTGCTTGATTTTCTCTAATACCACACTTCCTTCAGAAAGTGATAAAGAGTATGGTCTAATACCATATGTCACAAAACTATAGTCATGGTTGAATTTTTCTTTGCAAACTTTGGGTTTCCCAACTTTGTTTCCGCACCTAGAGTCATGTACCACTTCATTTCCTTAACTTTAGGGGCTTGTGCCAACATGTTCCTACACAACTAGACTACACCTTTTCAATCAAGCTTTTCCCATATCTACACCTTAAGCCACAATTGGTTAGATTTGAAACTAAGTTCAATACAACAAGGTTCACAATAGGCACATGTCCAACCATGACTTTAAAGCATCCCAGATCTATTATGCTTAGCCAATATCCAATAATACTTGGCCATTCAATATAATGCAATGAATAGTGACATCCAACAATGACAAAGGGACCACAACATAGTGGTATGGATTGTTATAATAATAGGTGTGCTCATTTCACCATAGACAATATCTCAATATTGTCACCCAACCATAGGCACAAGGCCACCCTCGAGCACCTTAACCTTGACAGCTAGAATAATTCTGGAAGCAAAAACTAGAGCAGATATCCAACCAAGATAGAGTACCTCTCTTCAAATCTAGCACACCAAGCAGAAAGTCCAAACCATAACCAAAGACCAAGTCACTACTGAAACAGCTACAGCTCTCCTCCGGTCATGCGCACCACTAGTCCTTATGCAGTTGTGAGAGTGAGTGAGTACAAATGAGCTCAAGTGCCCTCTATTTATAGTCCTCCAAGTCACTTAACTGGGCTAACTTCTTCTCTTGGAATCTAATAACTTAATATAAATTATTCTCTTGAGCCAACTTGTCTTCTAGGGTTATTAACCAACTATTTAGGGTTTCTCTTGCCTCCCGGAATATTCTAGTCTTGTCAAAGGTTACACGTAGAGGTTAATACCTCTCGCAGCTACCATAACATCAACACTCCCTCCTAGCTAGGGAGGTATTAAAGGAAATGGTCTTGAGCACAAATAGAATATTCAATCGATATCATCACCATAGCCACGCAGGTTATCTTATGATCACATAAATCAAATCACGAGCACCACCATCACTATGCATCTAGATATTCTCCATGGAAATCAGAACAATTCCATCCAATAGAAAATAATTGTGTCTATCCATAGTAGTATACAACTACTATCCAATGGTACATAACCACTCCTAGTAGCACGCGGCTAGTAACCAGTGACTCATGGTCACTACTAGTGGAACACATCCACCACAGTAGCATACAGCTATTGTCCATGGACATATTGTCTCCTTAGAAAAAAAATCATGTTATCCGATATCAACCTGCATCAACAATGTCATTAGTTGCATCACCTCTAAGTCGTACTAGCATGATGTGCATGCATCATACCTAAGTTGTACTGGCGTGATCCAGAGTATCATCTACATAATCTCTAAGCCATACTAGCATGATGCAAGCATCATCTCTAAGTTGTATGCCACATCTAAGTTGTACTCACATGATGTAGATCAGTGCCCCACTGTGCCATCTCTAAGTTGTATGATAATCTCTATGGCGTAATAGCATGGCATACATAGCATGATGTCAATACATCATATCTACGTTGTATGCCACCTCTAAGTTGTACTCACATGATCATATCTAGCAGGAAACAAGCCCCCTGCATCATCTCTAAGTTGTATGGCCATCTCTAAGTCGTACTGGCATTACATATCTAGCATGATGTCAATACATAATATCTAAGTTGTATGTCACATATAAGTTGTACTCGCATGACCATATCTAGCATGATGCAGCTCACCAGCATCGTCTCTAAGTTGTACTAGAGTGAACATAACTAGCATGATGCAAGAATCATCTCTAAGTTGCATGTTCACTTCCAAGTTGTACTAGCATGATTCTCCTCGAGCCATTGTATCAACAACTCCAACCATATGTATCACATATGATCTACATTAGCATGATCATATCTATCATTATACAAGCATAATCTCTAAGTTTTATGACCATCTCTAAGTTGTACTAGCATGATACAGATCCGCAGCTCACTAATAGTCCATGGTGCCACATATCAGTGCTCCCTCCCAACCGAGGTAGTCATCTCCTCCCTTTCGACCAATGGAGCAATCTCCATGAGCCCCATCTTGTCCCTCAAGTATGCAAATTTTATCTTGAACAAAGGCTTCGTCAATTTATCTGTAGTCTTCTCATCAGTGGAGATATATTGGAGAACCACTTCTCCCCTCTGGAATTTATCACGAAGAAAATGGTACTTGATCTCGATGTGCTTCGACTTGTCATTGAACAACGGGTTCTCTAAGAGATTCACACAGCTATGGTTATCACAATATATCATGGTCGAATCCAGCAGTACTTGATCAAATAGACCAAAAACCATCTTATGGAGCCACACTGCTTCTGTACAAGCATCACAAGTTGCAATATACTTTGCTTCTGCAGTGTTGAGTGAAAAAAAAATATGTTTGTGATATCCCATGAAATCATAGAAGAACCCAAAATGAAACATAGTCCAGAAGTACGCTTTCTATCTTCTGCACTCCCTTCCCAATCTGAATCGATAAATCCATGCATCTTTACTTCACTGTTTGAGGCATATCTCAAACCATACATTATCGTCCCACGAAGATATCTCAAGATATGTTTTGTAGCCACCTCATGCTCTTTTCTGGATTCCACCTGGAATTGGATCAACATGTTCACAACAAAGGATATTTCCAGTCTAGTATTTACCAAATACATCAAGGAGCCAATCAATTTTCAGTATAGGGATGAGTCTACTGGATCAGAATCAGAGCCTCTCAACTTCCTTAAATATGTCACCATGGGAGTTTCCATGTATTTACAATCCAACATCCCAAACTTATGAAGGATCTTTACAATGTACTTATCTTGTCCTAGGAAGACTTCATCATGATTCTGCCACACTTCTAGTCCCAAGTAGTAGTGCATGAGACCAAGATCCTTCATATCAAATTCAATGGATAGCTCCTTCTCACACTAAATAATGAGAGGCTTTGCACCTATCAAGAACAATTCATCAACATATAACAGTATAATAATGGGTACATTATTCACAACTTTGTAATAGAGGTTTGGATCAGCGTGACTCTTGGAAAATCCAAGTCTTGTTAAGTAGCTATCAATACGTGCATGCCAAGCTCTTGGAGCTTACTTGAGTCCATACAAGGCCTTCTTCAATCTGCATACATAGGTTTCTTTTGGATGTACCTCAAAACCTTGAGGTTTCGCTATGTAAACTTCTTCCTCAATCACTCCATTGAGAAAGGTGGTCTTTACATCTATCTTATGTAAACTCCAACCCATGGAAGCTGCTAGAGATATGATGGATCTACTAGATGTATATCTTGCAATTAGAGCAAACGTCTCACCATAATATTCTCCCTCCTACTGAGAGAATCCTCTAGCCACAGATATCGCCTTGTATTTATCAATACTTCCATCTACAACATGATTTATCTTGTAAACCAACTTTGAAGCAACTACAGACTTCTCTTTAGGTCTAGGCACAACTTCCCATACATCATTTTTCATAATATATTGGTATTCCTCCATCATGGCTTCCTTCCATTCTTTTTGTTTGATTGCTTCCTCAAAGGTGGAAGGTTTTGCATTGACAATACTTGTCATGAGCGCTGCATAACTGGAGAACCTTTTTGGTTTCTTACTTTGTCTGAAAGTACCAGTGGGAGCCTTATGCTTTTTTGCTTCTTGTAAAGTAGTTTCAATCCATGCTAGTCTTTTTCTTGTCTTAGCTATAATAGTTGGTTCCACAAATTCATGTGGTAGTTCTTGTTCTTCATTAGGTTTTTCTAGAGAACATTTACTTTCTTCTTTGGTATCTTCATGTTTCTCTTCTTCGTTGGATTCTATAGATTCTTCTATAGAATTCTTAAATGCAATCCTTTCATCAAAAGTTGTGTCTCTACTTATTTAATCTTCTATTGACCTAGAACATAGATTCTATACTCTTAGATGATTCACTATAACCAACGAATATTTCTCTCTTTCCTGAGGATTCCAACTTATTTCTCTTATCCTTGGGAACATGAATGTATACAGGACATCCAAATATTTTTAAGTGTTCAACACTTAGCTTCTTTCCAGAGAAGGCTTCTTCAAGAGTCATGCTCTTCAATACTCTATGTGGACTTCTATTCTGAACATAAACAACTATCATAGTTGCTTCTCCCCATAGAAACATGGATAAGTTATGATCATTCATCATTGCCTTGATTGATTCTTCAATGGTTTTTTTCTTTCTTTTAACCCTGCCATTTTGTTGAGGATTGTGAGGGACAATGATCTCCCTCCTAATTCCATCTTCTTTACAAAAGGCAACGAGCTCCTTGGAGGTGTATTCTCCCCCATTATCATATCTTATTGCCTTGATCTTCTTATCTGTTAGGTTCTCTACTTCAGCCTTGAATTCTTGGAATTTGCTAAATGCTTCATCCTTAGTCTTTAACAGATACAGTCGTGTCTTTATTGAGAAGTCATCTATGAACGTTACATAGTAAAGAGATCCTCCTAGATACTTCACTGGAATAGGTCCACATACATATGAATGTATTAGGTCTAAGATCCCTTTGGATCTATTCTCACTACTTGGGAAAGGTTTCTTAATGTTCTTCCCAAGTGCACATCCTCTGCACACACCTTCATGTATTGATTGTAATTCTGGTATGACGACAACCATTTGTTTCAAGGATGGAAATGCTTGGTAATGAAGGTGAGCATACCTTATATGCCATAACTCACTAGGGTTGATTTTGTCATGCACTAAGGCTTGAGTATTCTGACCTAGAAATTTATATAACCTTCCTTCATGTGTTCCAATAACTCTAGTGTTTTCTATATTGGAGTCTTTAGACCATACAAGAACTTTTTCATCCACAAAAGATACTCTATCTCCTTCTCTTCCAAACATGAAATAGATACTAGATTATTTTTTAAACCAAGAACATATAAAACATTACTAACATGGATAGAGTTACCTGATTCCATTTTGATAGTAGCTTGTCCAATTCCCTTGAATGCATAAGAGTTCTTGTCTCCAAGCTCTACTTTATGAGGTGTCTCATTTTCCTTCATGCTTGATAAATTCTTATGGTCACCTATCATATGCCTTGAAGCTCCACTATCGATCAGCCA
>JZKD02S1619598.1:39278-49458 GCA_000966675.3 Picea glauca
TGACCATTCTCTAATGGCTTCTATCTTCGTAGGATCCACTGTTATTCCATCCTTTGAAATGATATGCCCCAAATAATGAATTTGTTTCTGATAAAATGAGCACTTGCTCAATTTGGCATACAACTAATGCTCCTTTAATACTTGCAACACCATCCTCAAATGATGTTCATGCTCTTCCTCTGACTTAGAATATATAAAAATGTCATCCAAAAAGACTGACAAACTTGTCTAAATATTCTCGAAAAACACCATTCATTAAGCACGTGAAAACAACTGGTGCATTTGACAACCCAAATGGCACCACTGTGAACTCATAATGACCATACCTTGTCCTAAAGGCGGTCTTGCTGATATCTTCTTCTTTAATCCTTACTTGATGGTATCCTGATCTGAGATTATCTTCGAAAATATCTTTGCATCATTCAATTGATCAAAGAGATCATCAATCCTTGGCAACGGATACTTGTTCTTAACAGTCACTTTATTCAATTGTCTAAAGTCAATGCACAATCTTAGTGTTCCATATTTCTTTTTCACAAACAAGATTGTGGCACCCCAAGGTGACACACTTGGACGTATATACCCCTTCTTCAGAAGTTTTTCAAGCTGCATTTGCAACTCCTTCAATTCTAGTGTACTCATTTGGTACGGAGTCTTTGACGCTGACGTTGCTCCAGGCATTAAATTTATACAGAAATCAATGTCTCTTTTTGGGGGTAGCCCTGGTACTTCCTTGAACACATCTTCAAATTCTTCCAGGACTGCATAATCTTTCAAATTCGACTCCTTATCTTTAGGTGTCTTTTCTCTATGAGCTGCAAATATTTGACATCGTTTTTTGTAACATTTCTTCAGTTGCAATGCTGAAATTTCTCTAATAGTTACTGTTCTGGGAATTTCCTGCACTTTCCTTAGTTTCCCTTCCTCATCCAAACAAGTAATTTATTTGTTATGACAGTTCAAGAGAGCATGATGTTGATCCAACCAATCCATCCCAATTAAACAGTCATAGGAACATAAAGGCAAGATGTTCAAATCTACCTTGGTATTCAGTCCATTCATGTCCATGAGACATGACTTAACTATCTCATTAACTTTTATTATGGCTCCTGTAGCCAGCTGCACCAACCAAGGTTTCCCATGCTTGCTTCTTGACAAATGCAAACTTTCCACCATTTTTTAATCTATATAACTATGACTAGCTCCTGAATCAATTAAAATAGCAATGGTTTGGTTGTTGATTCAATGAAAAATGATTCTAAACATTCTATCTTTTGACTCTTTTGTCATAAATTCAGTGAAAAATGATTGGCTCTGCAAATTTGAGTGGCTAAATTTATATATTCCGAGTGCCTCAAGGTTTTTCAGCATGTTGAATCCATTTATGCATTCAAAAATGCAATTTAAACAACAAAAATAGAGACCTCAAAAAAATTTCATGCTAAATCCATTTATGCATTCAGAAATGAAATTTAAACAAAACAAAAATAGAGATTTTCCTGGATTCCAGCCAAAAACACCAAAACATATAATATTTAACCATGGCCATTATTAAATATTAAATAATGGTCGCATTTAAATATTAAATAAGGTCACAATGCAACCAAGTAATTATATTATTAAATAAGAAAAACCCTTAAAATTACTTCTTTTACGGGTTTTAAATAATATCAAACAAGTAATTATTAAATAAGACAAACCCTTAAAATTACTTCTTTTACATGGTTTTAAATAATATCAAAAGGCAACCAAGACCAGCTTTTCAAATAGCTAGATTTTTTTAGATAATTTTAAGTAAGGTCAAAAGGCAGCCCGGAGATTCAATTCCAGAATCTGGAACTAATAATCATGTCCCAGATATTCAATTCCGGGCCAGAAACTAATAATCATGCCATATCATCAAAATGCCTAGATTTTTTTAAGATGGTTTTGAATAAGGCTAAAAGGCAGCCCAGAGATTCAATTCCAGGTCAGAAACTAATAATCATGTCCATCTCATCTAAAAACTAATAATCATGTCCATCTCATCAAAATGCTTAGATTTTTTAAGATAGTTTTGAATATTTTTTAAGATAGTTTTGAATAAGGCTAAAAGGCAGCCCAGAGATTCAATTCCAGGCCAGAAACTAATAATCATGTCCATCTCATCAAAATGCCTAGATTCTTTCAGATGGTTTTGAATAAGGTCAAAAGGAAGCCCAGATATTCAATTCTGGACCGGAAATTAATCATCATGTCCATATCGTGAAAATATCTTATAACGAGATCGAACAACTCAAATAAAAGTGAGTGGATTATTTTACATGGTTTTGAAAAAATCAAAATGCAACCGAAACTCTTTTCAGATAAGTGTGATTCATTGACATCGTTATCAAATTTTCAAGGCAGGGACATCTCAAATTTGGATTATTTTACATGGCTTTGATAAAATCAAAATGCAACCGAGACTCTTTTCAGATAAGTGTGATTCATTGACATCGTTATCAAATTTTCAAGGCAGGGACATCTCAAATTTGGATTATTTTACATGGTTTTGATAAAATCAAAATGCAACCAAGGCTCTTTTCAGATAAGTGTGATTCATTGACATCGTTATCAAATTTTCAAGGCAGGGACATCTCAAATTTTCAAGGCAGGGACATCTTCTACATGGTTATCAAGTTTTAGACCATTCTAAATAATAAAGCAAGAAAAAATACAAGGCACTTCCGTCTACATTCTCACAAATAGTATCAACGTAGATTTGACAATCAAATAGGATAGACTTTCAACCAACAGGTCCCAAAGCGATTTCCAACTTTAATATTAATTTGTATCATGGCTCTGAGAGATACAACCTATTTACACCTCTTTTATACACAGATAAAAGATCTGCGCCAATTTAATCTACTTCCTATTGTGTTCGAAGGATGACCGCTTTTGTAGAGCGCTTTGCAAATTTATTCAATATGGTGCCATCCTCTCAGAACTCCTACAACAACAACGATTACAATACTTTTACCATCCTTCACAAAGATTAAATTCCAGACCAGTAACTAATAATCATGTGTCCATATTATCAAAATATTTGAATACCTTCATGTAATTATTTGAATAAATATTAAACAAGAACAAGATGCTACAAAGAAAATACTTGAAAACCTGCCAGTAATTATTTGAATAATACATTAAACAAGGACAAGATGCAACCAAGACAGAGTGCAGCTTATTTTACATGGTCATCAAATTTCAAGAGAAACAACGTATAAAAAGATCAAAAGTACAAAACAAACGCAGTGAACATAAGTGCCAGGAGGGTTAGGTGAATATACACATGTTTCGAATACCCTAAAAGCACCAGACTTGCACCAGAGGTTTAGTATGTCAAAACTTACCACTGTTAAAAATTAAGAACATCAAGGAAACTGATAACCAGTTCCCACATTAAACGAGGACAAGATGCAACCAAGACAGTGCTGCTTATTTTACATGGTCATCAAATTTCAAGAGAAACACCGTATAAAAAGATTTAAAGTACAAAAATAAACGCAGTGAACATAAATGCCACGAGGGGCTTAGGTAAATATACACATGTTAAGAATACCCTAAAAGCCCCAAACTTGCCCCACAGGTTTGCTATGTCAAAACACTGTTAAAAATTATGAAGATCAAGAAAACTAAGAACCAGTCCATTCTAACAATGGTGGAAATCACCAGAACGCACCACAAACATACATGCTTCTAATGGCTGTATCTTCAAACATTGAAAAACATCATGATCTAACCATATATCAAATAAGATTCAACATCCTAAACTCGGTAACTTTGGACAATTTAAAAAGAAAAAAGGCTGGAATAGTTACCTACATTTTCAGCAGTCTACCAAGCGAATTTTGTTGATTTTGATCAAAATCTTCTGAAACTGAACCACAGTCCTAAAAATAAAAAATAAAAACAGCTAACTGAATATTTATACATATGCTGCATACAGCATTCCCGGGGGCAAATGTCCCAACCTGCATCGAACCAAATTTACAGCCTTCTGATTGCAAGTGAATCACAATTACTGGTGCTGCACCTGAAGCCAACATGTGGAAACATCAGTCTCAGACTAATACAGACAAAAACAGTACTGTATATGCCTCTGTCTCAAGCTCGGGCTCGTTCTGTCTCAAGCTCGGGCTCGTTTGGTACTACTGCTGCAAGACGGGCATTTGTACTGCTTAATATGCTCTGCTCTTGCTGGCGTAATCTTCACACATTTACCATGGAACCATACCTCACACATGTCACAACAGATCCAAAACTCATCAGAAGCATAATATTCACCACAGGCTCCGCAGAGTGCATCGCCATGTTCCTCCTCATCCTCTTCATCAAGTGTATCATCCTCTTCCTTTGGTGGAGGTGGTAACTTTGATACTTTTGTCTGTGATTCAGAAACACGCTGTTGTACGGCAAAACAAACAATATTAGATACAGGTGTTTGATATCATTGCAAATATGATAAACACAGTAGCCAAGAATCAAAACGGGAAGGCATCCATTGCCAAGGGAAAAACTTCTTTGGGTAAAAATTTCCAAGAGCATCAATTAAAAAATAGATTGTAGCATGACTACATGTCTTCAGTCTGACCCAGAGACCTTTCTGATATGGCAGAAACTCACCAATTTTGCATTAGGTTTGCTTTTATTGCCATTGTGATTGATCACACTTGATTTCTCTTTTGTTTGCTTCTTTACAGTTCCCGTCACCACCTCAAATATAGTAGGAAGCTCATTGATCATGTTGAAAAGACGCCTCCTGTCATAACCGAATCTTACTCATCAAAAAAAAACAGAAAACAGATCTGCCTCAATGTTATTTAATGAAAATTTGAATGCAAAGCACACACAACAACACAGGAAACAAATCTTTCATGGCAATACCCAAATTAATATTAACATCTATTTAGTTCAGATGTTAACATCAGACCAAACATAATGAGAATTATTATTCCTACAAGCGACTCTGGACCTGTGCACCTTCCGAAACACTAAGAAGCTCATAACTCATAGGTCTACATAAAATGAAAAACATGGATAAATAGAAATCTCCAACTAACATCATATAACAGCACCAGGCATTTTGATGTACATGTCGAGTTCTCCCAGTCAGGGGACAGCTCAAGCACAACATATGGAATACACATCATCGCATTTCCATGCATCTCTAGTTACCAATGATTTTAGAATAGTCTTGCACAAATATCAACAGACCTACAAATAATATCCAGAGATAATTTTACAGTTTCACTTCCTGTCTAGCACAGACAAACCAGTAAAGTCATGCCCAGGAGTGTAAAATAAAGCAATATATTCAAGGTTAAATGAGCATATAGTAACAGATTTGGGAAGAATAATGTGACATGACCTATTGGGTATAAGACCTGAAAATACAAGTGGTTTTAAAGGAGCCTCACACAATAAATCAAATTAACAGGCTTTGTGGAATCAACTAGCAATGTTACAAACAATATATGCTTCAAATAATATGGCCAGTACTATGCTTCCTCATGCCCAGCTAGTGTTTCTTCCTCTCGCAGTTTTTAACTTCTAATGCTTCCTACTTTGTCTTGCCATCTTCCCATTTCTTCTGGTAACACCATCACAGTTCCCCCTTTCTATTTCTGTTGTGCCACATCTTGTACCATCTCTAACTACTGTTAAACATCCGTAGACAACAAATATAAGACGAGTTTAATCGACCACTGGAATACACTTCACACATCCATTTCACACCTCCCTAACCAAAAGAAAAGTAAGCCTCCCTCGATATTTCCAAACAAGTACATTCATTTCAAATCTAAAGATGAAGCATGAATTTGGCAACCAAAAATCACATTCCCTAGCAAATAAGGATGATTGGGAGAGAAACTGAAATGAAGCTCAGCGATATATGACACTATAGGGTGACAGTGAATTTATTACAGAATCTTGGAATAGATATGCCCGAGGCACAGTGAAATTTTTAAATGGCAATAGTACAACATATTTTGCAGATCTTTTGAGTTCAATGAAAATGCAGTTAATGTAGGTACACGTAGAAGAAATTATACATAACTTTACAATTACTCCATGCAATTCCAGGGATGATAAAACACAATTTACCATACACCTGTTTTGAAGGGAAGATAACAATAATCTAGTATACAGAGGACCTCAAACGAACATCAATTTCAACAGGTTTCTCTTATCTATATTTCAGTGGGGCTGCAAAGGGAAACCTGGGTAAATAGAGGAGAGCAATTTAGGATCCTGAGAATAATGACATGCTAAACTATAGCCAACGTTTGGGTCAATCCTCAAGTAATCAAGCTACAATTTCCAATTTTAATTTTGGGATTTCAGTTTTAATTCCGGGGTTTCAGTTTTAACTCTGGGGATGAAAGTTGAAACTGTCTAAACCTGGGAATTCAAATGATTAAAGTGGAATGAGCCTCCACGTTGGTCATTGACCATGTAAAGAGAAGCTAGATAACAATAACTGAACGGACAAAGCTATGATCCGATCAATGAATATGATGGCATTGAGAGAACTCGTGTGAAAAGAAACAACAATGAATTACCAGGCTTATTAATTTATCAAGGGGCGGCATTAGAAGCTAAACAGAGTAATTAGAAAAGGGAATGTACATAAATGGTACCCAAGAGAAAACTTAGCTACTTACAAAGGAAAAGACCTAAGAGATGACTTCTACCAATCATCCCAAGTCATCTAATCTGAACGTATGAGGCAATTAAGTTTTACTTGTTTAGGAAAAAGCAATGCAATGCCTTTGGCTAGAGTAGTATAAGGGATCAGGTTATCCCTCTCATTATGGCAATAATAATAATAGCTATCTCAATACATCAGTCAAAACTAAAAGCACAGGGAAAACAAAAACCACGACAGAAGAAGCTCAAGCTAACATTACAGAAAGAAATGATGCCGGATTTTCGATACACCATGCATTAAAAAAACAAATTGAAGGTAGGAATGATTAAGCATCAAAGGAAATAATGGAGAAAGAGCAAGAAATTTTTGGTGGGTAAGGTTAGATCTATAAACTGCTCTGTCACTACTTAACCAAATATTGTAGATGTTATTTGAAGTTGTTCTGTATGAGCCGCCATCAAGCTGTTCTGACCCCTGAGAGAGAAGGGTAGCACTAGAACTCGAGCAAGCCCACACTAAAGCTGCAGGTTCCAAGGAAATCAGGTAGAAGGAAGAACATGATCATTATCACTAAAGGGATTAGAGAGGAAACACTATGGGGGAGTGCAGGGGATATATGAGAAATATGCATTCCAAAACATCAAGAAAAGGAAGGTCATGTTCAATCAAACCAAAGGTATCCGAGAGGAAACACAATCCCTTTGGAGGAATGCAGGGATAACATTAAAAATAAATATATGCAGCTGCTGTTGACGCTCAAGAACATTCTCCACATAAAGGACCAGACAAAGGATATTAGAGCAACTCAGGAGGAGATGAGTTGGCTGCTAACAAGCCCCATTCAAACAGAGTGTCAAACAACACATCCGTGATCAACATTCTTCATGGTATCAAGCAGGAGCAGAAGGCCCTCGTGGAGAAAAATTCAACAAGTCTGTTTAAAGAAGCAGCTGAGACTGACGATGCTGCTTAACCAACGTTACCCTCTCTCTGTATTTATATGCAACTCTTATCGTATTTGTATATTAACTCATCCTGCAAAAAGCTTATTTTTATAATAAATGACGGAATTCAATAGATAGAATGTTAAACTGTAACATGATCTCATTATTTGGTGAAGTTAGTTAGTATGTAACGTTGTAGTATCAGTAACGTATTACACGTGGCAAGACTATGACTTTGATTTATCTATTAGACACTAAAACATTACACGTGGTTTTCCAAAACTTGCAAAAGTAAAACATTCAAAAACACAGAATGGCATGTTACGCTAAGTATTTGAATGCATGTAGCCACTTAATTTGAGTCATATTCAAAAGAACCCTAAGAGCCGTTTATACCTTGCAAACCTCACACCAGAAAAATACCAAAGGTACTTCCATTGACATTTTGAAATTACCAAAAAAACAAATTACTATATTTTACCTCATCATTATCAAGAAAAACAGATTTGATATTCAGAGAACCAGCACTATAAATCAACTCTTTAGTACCAATGGGGAAACAATAGTCAGTCACAATCTCCCAAAACTACACAAAAGTAAATAAAACACGGCCAAATGATGTGTAGAACACCCACTGAAAATACTATTTTGCCTAACTAATGAAAATCACCAAGTTGTAAAAGAAACTACCTGTCATTTTTCTCAAATCCAAATCGCGCACCAAAATAGAATGCCACTGCAAGTAACCATGCATCACTGTGAACAGCTACCAAAGATAGCCAATCTTTTTCTTGCATTCCATCCCTTGCAAAGTTAATTCCCAGAGCTGGCTCAGGAAGTTCAGGTGGCACTTCTTCAGCAGGTAAATTAACTTCCCATGTTTCGATTGGAAGGCCATACAGACACAAATTCTCTTTCTCTGCACGGAATAAATCGTAAATATGTTCATAAACCGCTAGTTGTGTAGAACTGGCCTACTCCAACAATAGAACACAAAGTCAAACAAATACAGAAGGGCAAAAGATTTACAAAGATTCAAGCATTTTTTAATTCGATCAGCAGAGTCAGAAACTTGATTAGTGATAAGAATATGGTAAGATAACCTAAATTACATATACATTCGATGCTGATAAAACAACCGATTGGTAGAAAACAATCTATTTTACTGTATTATGAGATTTTTTTTTAAAAAGACAAGAATAAAAATTTTATATTTTCAAGTTTACAGAGCAACCTTACAAAGATCACTACTACATATAATGTTTGCAGAGCGCTATAAAAGAAATTGTGTAAAAACTTTTCAAACAATTCACTTTTCCATCCAACTAAACAACATTCTCTGCGGTTATACTATTCCATCATCTGAAGAAAGAGGTTTGGAACATAAACAGATTACCCTAAAAGATGCAAGCATCCCCTGTCCATAAGGGATAGTCCACAAACATAGGAATTTAGCGTTCCAATAGCAATACGGACTAGCTGTTTGTCTTATCAATGGATCATCTAAAAGTGGAAATACATGCAACTACATAACCAGATACATGCAAAGTTAAGCAAAATACAAAAAGATAAACTGCCAAATTTTACCCTAGGCAAAGAAGAATGTTTCGTCTAGATTATGATCTAACTTAAAAAGGTGTTAAGACACACATACATTCTCCAGGCCAGAGGGATGTAGAGATTAGGGATGTGAATCTACACGGTAGACTAAGATAAGCATGATCACTAAATAAATGCAACAATTAGGAATGAGAATCTACATTCTAAACTAAGGGAAACATGCTGCCTAACAACCAAATAAATCGCACTGTGCCTAACAGAAGTCTTTCTTTTACCAGACAGTAAAGGTTGAAATTTACATGACCTGGATACGAAGATGACCACCATAACATTTCACTAGAAAACAACATAGGTTTTACCGTACTTAGCAACCAGTTCAAACCACCTTGACCAAACAAAACGAGAATACCAAAGAATTCCGACTCTTGCACCAGTAAGGCACTGTAGAAAGCCAGGAATATGAAAACTAATACAAACAAATGTGGAAAACAGTGGCCGCGTGTGATCTTTAAAGAGAATACCAAAGAATTCCGACTCTTGCACCAGTAAGGCACTGTAGAAACCCAGGAATATGAAAACTAATACAAACAAATGTGGAAAACAGGGGCAGCATGTGATCTTTTCACACCTTAACGCCAAAAGGAGTAGTTGGGGCAGCTCTCTAAAAAATAAATCCGATTCTCATTTTATAATTAGGTAGGATAAGTACTATTCATTACATTACAATCACTAGATTTATTAAAAAGAACAACTTTTCGGCAACACATCAAAAGCTCTAATAACAAAACAAATCGTATTTCCTATGCACTTGGAGACGTTTACAATATGGACACCATCCGAGATAAACCCTGTATTAATTAGACCCAGCACAATTACCCAAAAACACTGTTACCAGTATGGGTAAATCTCAACAAACTGGTAAGATGGGTAAAAACTCAATCACCAAATTTCTCAGCACGTGATTTGCATATTATTTACCGCTCCTATGATTCAACCCCTA
>JZKD02S1619598.1:49468-62023 GCA_000966675.3 Picea glauca
AAAAGGGAACTTGCAATCCTCAAAAATCATATGGATTATTATAAAGGATCTCGTAAAACTGTAACTAAATTTGTAGATAAGGTTTTAGAGGAAAATAAGAAGCATGCACAGATCAAAGGAGATTTTCTAGAGAAAATAACATAGCTTCAAGAAGAGACATTGTAATTCTTAATGTTGCATAAAGAAGTATTGAGATGGAATCAGAAGCAAGCAAAGGTGCAAGATCAAATTGGATATATTAAATAAATTCAAAAGGTTCGTGAAGATGAAGACCATGGTATCGTGACCTTAATATATGAAGGTATAGCATGGATATAGAAAGAAACTCAATATTGGTAAAATTTGACAATGAAATTAATTATTCATGTTAATGATGAATGGTCGGCTTGTTTGAAATTATGGAACTATATCAACTAGGTTGTGTATGACAATCACTTCCCCATATTCATCCAACCTAAGAAAGTTTGTCCAATAGACGAAGTGATGTTAGACTTTAAACAAATTGTAGATAAATATGAGGTGGATGACAAGGGAATAATATCGGTAGAATGTGGTTACATGGAAAAATATCTTGTTAGTGACGTTAAGACGGATAATATACTACAGTTGTTAATTCCAAGAATAGAAAAATATACTCAATGCTTCAAGAATGAAAAGGAGAACTTAATTTTAGCCATGGACCAGCATGAATTGCCACACACTTGTTTGTGTCAAGAATTATTTGAGCAATGGGCCAGCTATGATGTTGAGCATGCATTTTGTCAAATCATCCATTCCACTAGAATCATAGTCAAATGCAAGATTGTGTGTGTGTGTGTGTGTGTGTGTGTGTGTGTGTGTGTGTTTTGTTTTATTTTGTGTTAAAATTGAAATTTTGATTATAAATAATGAAATCGATCTCCACAGAAAGGGTCTTTTGGATATAGGGTAAATTTTATAAGGATTGTAGTAGAGAACTATTTCAAAGTTGAATTTTGAAACTCTTTCTAGGGTCAAGATATTTTTGGTTTGTTGAATATCTATGTATTTCTCCTTATTGTATATTATTCTATGGTTGATTAAATGCCATGGGCGTCTAGTAAGGATTTCATTGTTGTTAAGCTATCTTATATGTTTGAATAAATTGTTAAGTGTGTTTCAATGAATGGTTACTTGCTTTCACAGCTATTTTGTATTTTGTGTTATTTCAGCATGGAGTGATTTTAGAACTAATCCTTGGTATTTGTATAATTTCCATCTCTCTCAACATTATCATATTCATGTTTCCTGAGAGTTATCATGCAATAATTAGTTCTTAGACGAATTACTTCCAAAAGAATCAAAAGTTGCTAACTTGGNAAAAACCAACCTGGATCGCATTGCTGGTAAAATTCCTCCACATCTGTACCCAAATAATGACAAAAAACAATCAACTAGTCAGAAAACTGCAAGGCCACGAAAAAAATTCAGTTTTCAGAAGGACAATTAATAAAGGCTAATACCCAATAACAGAAACATTAAATCCCGGACAGAAAACCTCGAAGCATACGCAACTGTGGAAAATTGAATAGAAAAAAATAGGGAAGAAAAAAAAACATGAAAGGAATGAAATTTCGACCAGTGGTGAGGGCTTTGATCATTCCAGCTCGACGGCCCTTGAAATCCTTGAAAACTTCTTCGACACTGCGGCCATTGTAAGGTCCGGCAGCACCCTCCATGCTTCTGAGTCGATTCTGCGCCACAAAATTTTAAACAGGTTACCTGCGGGATCGATTCCTGGCAGAATTCCTCAAAGAAGAGCTTGTTACGAAGCATTCCACGGGGGGGAATTACGGGGGCTTCATCCTCGCGGCCACGGTCAATCGACTTCTTTACTCGTACGATTAAATGGAAAAATGGACTGAGAATCCCTCTCAAACAGAGAAAAGCGCAGAGCAGACTGTAGAGAAGAACAGGGGCGCAGGAGAACTTAAGGAGGGAAAGTGAAGCCCCTCCTTGTGACCACTTAAGCGATGAGAGCTAGGGATAACGGCTTAAGATCGCGGATTCCAATTCTGTTTACTCGGGGATTAGGGTCCGGCGTGGATATTTATTCATTTGGATGGGGATGGCAACGAGACTTGCTGCCATCGCATTTGCATGCCTCTTGACACATCCGTCCATCCATGAAATATTTAAGTTACCTCTATTTTGGAAAAAAAGAAAATAGCCCCTATCTATCTTGTTATAAGTGGAGGTACAAGAAGATTCATCTCTAACTAAGGCCATGTCCATATCAACTCACACCTCATGTGCTTGACATCCTCATGAGGTCTAGTTGGCAAGAAGATAATGAATAGTTTCTTTCAAAACTTACTCTCTGCACCTTAGGGTTTTGAGTTTGTGGTTTTCTTCTCTTTTGGTCATCTGCATTAATTTCAACAAAATTTCCATCATGCATAATAAAATATTTTATTGTGTTTTGTTCATCTTATTTTCAACAAAATTTTCATCATGCATAATAGGATTTTTGTTTTGGTTTGAGTTTGTGATTTTGTGTTTTGGTTATCTGCATTAATTTCAACAAAATTTCCATCATGCATAATAAGATATTTTATTGTGTTTTGTCTATCTAGATTAATTTCAACAAAATTTTCATGATGTATAATAAGATTTTTGTTTTAGAGATGATTTTATTATGTATTTAAGAAACTCAAATAGTATAGAAAGGTTAAGAAGAATATTTTATTATAAAAAATCTTATTTAAATTTTGATTTTTTTAATTGAAATTGGGAAATGTTTTATTATAAAAAAGTTGTAGTGTAGTTAATAGTGAGTATACAAATAATATTGATTGAGAAATTAAATAATATTGATTGAGAATCTTGTGGATCTTGTAAGTTTTTGTAGATATTTCCTTCTCCTTTTTTCAAAGCAATGGGAGGAGAGAAGATGAATTTTCCTACAGAGTTTTCATACCAAATTCCTAGGTATAAAGACAGATTTTTACAAATTGATTACAAAGAAGAATGCAAAAATAGAGCATAGTTATCAATTGCTAGTTGTAATCCCTTCCTTAATCATTGAAAAGTCTAGAAATGAGTGACATCCCAAGAGGATATTCTTTTCTGCCTTGCAAGTTATCTGATCTCAATTCTATTTACTTCCCCTTGTGAGAGGAGGGGAGGGATTTGGAGCATTCTTTAGGATTTCAGCAAAGGATTTAGAATATTCATAATGAACCTTTGCTTCTGCCTCTACTTATTTTTCCTCTTTCTGATATGTTTCTCCTTCTTCCTCCTTTGTTTCCTCTCTTTCCTCTTCTTCCTCCTCTCCTTCCTTTTCTTTTGCTAGAGCATTGGTCTCTGGATCCTCAAGGAATGGATGTGTGTCATTATTAGGATGTGTTGATCTAGAGTTGGATTCTGTTGTCGGTTCTTCTTCCTTTTCGGCTTCCTTTTCCATGTCTTCTCGATTTACTAAATCATCTAGATTCCTAAGAACTTCAAATTAATTATTTATTGAGGTTGGCATACCCTCTTAGAGTAGCTTTGACTATGGTGGCCCCTTACGTTGAGAATTTCTTCCCCTTCTTAAGACCACCTTGAACTCAAGTTCTTTTATTCATTGTTGCTTTAAGGGAGGCTACTCCTCTTGGGATTTTGGGGAGCTTTTGGGAAAAATGTCCATGAACAAGACAAATATTGCACTTAAATGCAATATGTTCATAATATAGCATCCGATGATGGCTCCACCCATCTATATTGATTTGCAAAGCCTCCAAGAGTCCCTTCTCCAAATCCGCATCCATGCATATTCTCACACACAAAAACAAATTTCCCTTTGGTTTTGCTCGTTCAATGAATCTACCCAATTTATTTCCAATATCTCTAAGAATACAATCATCCCATAAAACTAGAGGGAGATGAGACAATCTAATCCACACGGGGGCTACTGTAATTTCCTCTTTTGGATTGAAGTCTAGGGGCCACAAAGATAGATACATTCCCATGGATCCCATGAAATATGGACCCGAGCGAAAGATCAAATCTCAGTCTTCTTTATTGAGAAAAAGAAAAACATAATAGCCTCGACCATAAGCAAAAGACAATACATGTCCTTTAATCTTGGGGGACCGTTATTCAACCACCCAAGTTTCCATAGCTTTTGGAGTAGGCTAGAGGCCTATAAAATTTCCAATCAAAGCATGCTAAAAAAAACTGAGGGCTTTCCTTCTTGATTCGAGAGACATGAGATCTAACTGAGGGATGGCTTCTAATCGTTTTACAAATCTCCTTTGTTTGGGTTGATTTCTTTTATTTGGGTTCAAAGACCAAACCAAAGAGCAAAAAGCCTCCATTTTCGAGATGTTGGATCTCCCATCTTGGATGAACAACTCGACTTCAACTAGAGGTGGCAATTGGCTTCAAAAGTTCTAAACGATTCTACTTCAGACTCTGTTGATCTAAGACCCTGCACCCTTGAAAGCTCCAACAAGAGAAGACAACTTTGTTCCAGCTCTGATCAACACAACTTCAACAATGGTGGCAATGAATTTGCAATCGATGGTGATGGCTAGGGTAAACCATAACCACAAAGGAGAGCTTTACCCTTCTATTTTCTTATAACATCCACAAATTTCCATCTTAATTTTTTTAATTTAGTTTTACTTTAATTTTTGTTTTTTAAGTTTAATTGAATTCTCCATTTATAAAATAACAACTATAATAAAAATAAATAATTTTATTAAAATATATTGAACTATGAAAGTAAACATTTATATAAAGCTTTAAGAAAAAAATATAATTACATAAAGGTCATTTGAGATTTTGGAGATTATAGAAGTGCTCATCAATGGGATTAAAAAGAGATATGAGTGAAAAGTGATTTTAGACTCTGTAGATTATAAAAGGATTCATTAATGGGATTATAAAAAAGAGCTTTTAGTAATATAGTTTTTTTTCCAGTAGAAAATTAGCTCAATTATATTAATAAAAATATAATTTTTTACATCTTCATGATCCTACAAATGTTCATAGCAGTACTAGTCCATAGACCATGCTCATAAACAAAATCACATACATCCCCAGAAAGTCACCAAAAACCAGCACGCATGTTGTAAAAGGAAATACAAAAATGGGGCTAAAAACCCCAACAAAAACCAGAAAATAAGCTAAACCAGAAGTCGCACGCCCCCAAAGGACCTCGAAGTGTTTACCCAAGACCGCTCGCCCCCTAAGGACCTCAAAGTGTTAACCAAAACACCATACACCCCCAGTGTGGACCTCAAAGCTCTGGTCCATAACCTCTTCAAGCCAAGGAGGAAGAAGACAAGAGGGTCCAGAAAACCGAAGAGCAAACAGGAAACCGGCTGCAACAAAACCCTGAAGCCATCTCCACCGCTAAACTCTGTCGCTAATCAACAATGAGCACCCGGAATCGAGCCCTCAATAACGCGAAAGCTGCCCGGAAAAGTAAACGGAGCCTCATCAACAGGTAGACGTAGGCTCGGAGAAGGTTTTTGAAACAACGGCCCCTTAAACGTCGCCTCGGCCCCCAAACGCCACCACAGAACATCTGAAGCCACCGAAGAAGGATCACACGTCCACATGATGCAATGGAAAACTTTCGTTGGGCACGAATCCTCCGTCATCACCGTCCTCCAACCCTCAACACATCATTTCTCGCTCGCCCTGGAAGGGTCTTTACTCGCGCTTCTCCAAGGAGGCCAGGGATGCAGCTAGTGAGACCTAGCCACAGAGCCCGCAGGACTGGATATCGAGCTCAACTCTTAAACCTATAGCGCCAGAAACCCTAAAACCCCTCCCTTCAACCTGCTCACAAAAATTTTGGCCTTCATATCATATATATGTTTTAAAATAAAGATTTTTTTTATCATATATATGTTTTAAAATAAAGATTTTTTTTAATAAAAAACAAGTGAACATTGTGGTTATGATTTATGAGAAATAAATAGAATTTAATATTTTGATAAATAACGAGTGAACATTGTAGTTATGATTTATGAGAAATAAATAGAATTTAATATTTTGATAAATATATTTATTAAAATATGATGTTCATATAGATATATTCATGATTAAGGAGTTGTTCATTCCATCATGTGTTCCCTTATATATAATTATCTACCAAAAGATAAAGAAGAAGTATGATTTAAATAATTTGATATATAATTATCTACCAAAAAATAATGAAGAAGTATGATTTAAATAATTTTAAATAATTTGAAAAGAAATCCATCAAAATTAACTTTAATACATTATACAATGCAAGTAAAGATTCTTCCTACGTGAAATCACTTGATGTTAATGTTTAGCCTTTAATAACTAACATAAGTCTAGCCTTTTCCACTAAGAATTCAATTGTGTTACATAATTAATTAACAATTTGCCTTTTTTTTAATGACAATTTGTTGATTTAAATTTAATGAAATATACTTAAAACTTTATTCCATTTCGAAAACAAAAATCAGAATTCAACCTAACAAAACTACAATTACCAACTTTTATTTAAAAATTTTAATAATATTTTACATGAAGAAAAATAAAAGTAATAATAAAACATTGAGTGTCTATCTTAATCTTACGCTGAATTCGAATACTCAAAGAAAAATTAAAAAAATAAAAATTGATAATGCTTTCCACCGAGAAAAAAAATAATAAAGATAAAACATTCACTATCTATCTTATGTTGAATTCAATAGTCAAAGAAGAATTTGGTAAGTTAAAACAAATCACCATTTGACCTTATAATTTAGTATAGTATGACAAGATTAACAACATCTTTTAAATCTTTTAATTTTGATATTTAACATTTATAAAATGTGATGATTGTAAAAATATATTTTAATATAATAAGTATATAATTAAAAATTATATATTATGTTGAATTCAATAGTCAAAGAAGAATTTGGTAACTTGAAACAAATTAACTTTTGACCTTACAATTTAGTATAGTATGACGAGGTTAACTTCTTTTAAATGTTTTAATTTTGATATTTAACATTTATAAAATGTGATGATTGTAAAAATATATTTTAATATAATAATGAATTTTTTTTATTGGTATATAAGACTTTCTTGTTTGTGGGACAAGGGACCCCTCTTCGTTCAGGGATTTGACTGGTAAAGTTTACGAAGGTATATATACCCTACCCCCTTTGGATTTGAACCTGTGACCTTTTAAGAGGAAACACATGTTTTTTAACCATTCAATTTATGAATGTTTATTTTATATTCAATTTAATAGTTATTTTATATTCAATTTAATAGTAAAAAAAAAATTGATAAGTTAAAACAAATCACCATTTAAACTTAAAATTTAGTATGATAAGATTAAAAAACATATTTTGATTTTGATATTTTATATAACTTTATAAAACTTGTTAATTTAATAGTCAAAAGAAGAATTTAATAATTTAAACAAATCAAAATTTAAACTTATAATCTAGTAGGACAAGATTAACAACATATTTTAATTTAGATATTTTACATAAATTTATAAAATATGATAATTGTAAAAATATGTGTTAATATAATAAGTAAAAATTATATATTTTGGTTTATTGGTGGCTATCCTATATTGAAAATGTGATAATTGTAAAAATATTTTTTAATATAACAAGTGTTGCATGGCAACGAGTCCTGCCAAGTTGGGATGGGAGTAAATGTGAGGTAATAGAGACACATGGGTAGAAAGTTGAAGTAAATGTGGTTTGCATGCAGAACATAGTAAAGTAAATATATAGTTTTATACATGTGAAATATGTACTTTTATACATACGAAATATGTACTTGTGTAAAGTATATATTTAGATTTATACATACGAAATTTGTACTTTTATAAAGTATGGGGATGAGATTTTATAGAGCATGCACGGAGCCGTCATTGCATACTTAGCCAGTTTTTGGATCGCAGGTTCTCAGGGTGGCGGGTTCAAAGTTGGGCCTCTTATGTTCGGTGGCCTACAAATAGCACCGACAGTTCCGCGATATACAAAATGACAGGCGGAGTGGCGGACTATAGAAATTTATCAGAAATTAACAATGGCAGTTATACAATAGAATAATAATAAGGTCGGTTACATAGGTTCGTGGAGAAAAACACCAAAACATTAGCATTGTCGAACTGTTTTGCTTTAAAACTAAGGCTTTTCTTGGACAAAAAAGATATAGCATTGTCGAATTGGTTTTCTTTGCACACGTTTTATAGAGCATGGATGGAGTGGTCATTCCATACTTAGCCAGTTTTTGGATCGCAGGTTCTCGGGCTGTCGGTTTCAAAAATGGGCCTTTGTTGTTTCATGCCCTATACAAATTGACAAGCGGGCTAGCGAACTATACAAACTTATTATAAAATAAATAATGTATGTTACATATCTCTGGATATTACATCAACATTTAAAACATCAACGTCGTTGAAGACCAAAAAATTAGCATACAATAGGAATTTTGCACCCAACAATTCCATCATATACATGAGACAAAAATTTATAGAAGATTATAACATTGTACGAAGATTTATAGTAATTTGTATAATGCTATAAAACTTCATACATTTTGTACTGAACAATTACGGAGTTGCAGGTTGGCGGAGTCTCGAGTTCACACTTTTCATGTCCAGTGTGTTACGTGATATACATTTTGCACCAAAGATTTTTGTCATATACATTTTGTTGTGAACAATTCCGTGATATACATGACACACATCAATTTATAGAATATTATAACGTTGTATGGAGATTTAAAGTAATTTATATAATGCTATAACATGTCTTAGTTAATGAATAGTATAAGCAATTTTTTAAATTTTATTCAATATTTTTTTTTTATAAGTAAGATTGTATAAAAGTCTGTCAAAATGAAGGAGTACAGAGAATTTCCATGGTTTCAAGCTATAAATACTGAGTTTCCTTGAGGGAAAACCAGCTCAGCCAGCCAAACCACTTCATAAGTTAAGTGTAGATTGTCACTGATGCAAAAAGAGTTCAAATTTTTGGCCCGTAAGGGTGGGCGCTAGAACTGTGGAAAGTGTAGATAGCCTAATTATAATAACCATGGACAAATGCATGAAAGGTCAGCATGCACATGACAAAACAACAGAGATAACTGGTATGGGTTGTAGTGCGGCGACGCGGCCATGCAAAAGGCGTGAAATGTCGTGTCCCCGGGAGGAGGCGGCTCCTCCTAGACTGGTGTGCGGTCCAGTTGCATAGCGTTCTTCGTCTCTGATGGCAGGTGCTCTTCCTTCTGGACATCCTCCAGGCGTGATGGAAGCCTCTGGTCCTTACAGTCTGCATTTGCGTGGACCAAATTTTTCAGTGGCAACACTGGTGCCGAGGTTGTTGCTACTTGGGTTGTTGTTGATTGGGTTGCCTCTGGTGCAAGGAGATGAGCACCTTGTAACGTGGAGAGCAACTGCAGGAGTCGAGAGGCTTTGTCGTCCAGGGTCTGTAGGCGGAACCAGAGGTCGTCCATGTCCCGACGCAGGTCATATATCAGGCTCTGCACCAGTGCAAGGCATGTTTTCCACTCGCATTCTGGGTCAGCGTTGGAACCCGCTCAAGATTGGGGTTGTCGTTGTGAATTTTGACTGGCTTTCGGACCATCCATCTGAAATTGGGTGTCATGAAGTTGGTCTTGAAGCGACTGGGTGGCCGGAGAGTTAGGAGGGGCCAAAGGGCCTGGGTGTGAAACAGATGTTGAATTGGCTAAAGGTCTTGGGTTGTTGTTAAGTGAGGCCCCTGAGCAATCCAGCTCCTCCATTCTGTTGGCAAGGGACACAAGAAGGGGCGGGAGAGATGCGGGAATTTGAATCGACTGCGCCAGGGAGGAGGATGAGGTGGGCGATGAGGAGGAGGATAACAGGGAGGGAGCAGGCAGGGGACGCATGACCAGGCGGGGTCAGTTTGGCTGGTAGGTTGGTCGACCTTTGGACTTCCTTCGTAGCCGGGGCATCTCCGGGACAGTGGGAGAGTGAAAATGCGACAGGAACAAAGCAGGGCAGGACAAATGCAGAGAAAGGAAAGGCTGGGCAGGAAGCCGAGCTTTGAGAAGAAAAAGCAGGAAAGAATGAGCCATTTGGACCCGCTGGAGCAATTGAAATAGGTCAGGCAGTTGGTGAGGTTCCATAAATGGCCGCACACGCAGAGTAAAGGCGTAGCGAGGGTGTTGGTTCGTCGAAAGGATGCGAAGGCAGAGCATGGTGCACTAAGAGTAATGGCGCCATGCCTCGAGCGAACTAAACTTGAACTGATTGGGCAGTTGGGAGTGAGTGGCACGCGGGCGTCACATCGTCGACACCACAGAATATCGCTCATAGTTGCTCCGCTCGACGTGTGTGCTCTACTAGCACCCCATCCGTGGGAAAGGGAATAAATGTGAAGGAGTACAAACACGTGGGCAGGATGCTGAAGTACATGGGTACGTGGGCAAAAAACTGAGGAAAATAGTGGTAATGTGGGTTACATAGGTTTCTTGACAAAAAACAGCAAAAAAAATTAGCATTCCTGCACACAATAGAAATTGAAATTTATGAAATGAAATGTTCAATA
Organism: Picea glauca; assembly: GCA_000966675.3. NCBI lineage: Eukaryota > Viridiplantae > Streptophyta > Pinopsida > Pinales > Pinaceae > Picea > Picea glauca. The sequence continues at coordinate 60,001 of JZKD02S1619598.1, forward strand.
GTTAGCGAGCTTTTGGATGGCAGCTTCTCGGGATGTTTTTGTTCTTATGTGTCGTACAAAAGGCAGGGATAGTTCTACGATTTACAAATTGACAATCGAAGTTGTGGACTATTAGAATCTTAAGGGCATGGTGTTCAAAAAGTTTAGCATTTCCAAAGTACTATTCTTTAGATATGCTTTGCATACGGTCATGGAGAAAATACACAAAAATAGTAGTAACGCGTTAGTGCGCTGAAATTCGGGCTTTGTTGTTCTGTGGCCTACAAATTGCACCCAGAGTTCTGCGACATACAATTTGACAATTGAAGTTGTGGACTATTTGATATTTAAGGGCGTATGTATGTTTCAAAGAAGAGCTGCTAGATACCAAATATGTAATTTGATTAAGTAGATATACAGACCATTGTGGTTGTCGGGCTGGCAGGCTAAAAATTGTGCTCCCATAGGTTCGTGGACAAAAGCATAAAAAGACTACGAATACTGAATTAGTTTTCTTTAAAACAAAGGCACAGGAGCTTCATTCTGGGTTGTCGGGGTGGTGGGATGAAAATTGGGCTACTATTGTTCCATCGCCTACAAATAGCACTGAGAGTTCCACGAAATACAAATTGATAAGCGATTTTGCGGACGATTTGAATTTTTGGATCGCGGGTTGTCGGGCTGAAAATTGGTTTTATGTTGTTCTGTGCCCTACAAATAGTGTTGAGAGTTCTGCGATATACAAATTGACAAGCGGTCTTGCGGACCATTTGAAATTTTGGATCGCTAGTTCTCGGGCTAGGGGGGCTGAAAATTGGCCTTCTGTTGTTCTGTGGCCTACAAAAGTCAAATATGTAATTTGATGAAGTAGATATATAGAGCATGCACGGAAGCTTCATTCCGGGTTGTCGGGATTGCTGGCTGAAAATTGGGCTTCTGTTGTTTCGTGGCCTACAAATACCACCGAGAGTTCTGCGATATACAAATTGACATGCTGCTTTGAGGACTAGAATTTTTGAATGGTGGGTTCTCGGTCTGGCGGGCTGAAAATTGGGCTTTTGTTGTTCTGTGGCCTACAAATAGTCTTTAGAGTTCTGCGATATACAAATTGACAAACGGACTTGTGGACTATTTGAAATTGAAGGCGCTTGTGGCGAACAAGTTTAGCATTCCCGAATTAGTTTTCCTTTTTACATATGTTGTTGGAGTAAAAAAAAAAATAGTACTGACGTCTGTTACATAGGCTGGTGGAGAAAAGTATGAAACAAATATGATTCCTGAATTAGTTTTCTTTAAAAAAGTGGCTTCTCGACTTAGGCAATTTTTGGATAGTGGGTTCTCGAGCTGGGGACCTGAAAAACGCATTTTTGTTCTTCCGTGTCCTACAAAGAGCACCAACAGTTCCGCGATATACAAATTAAGAATCGAACTTGCGAAGTATTTGAATTTTAAGGAGCTCGTGTCCCAAAAATTTAGCATTCGCGAATTAGTTTGATTTACATAGGTTTTACATATGCTGGTGGAAAAGAGGGAAAAAAGTATAGTACCAATGTCTGTTACATAGGGCGGTGGGCAGAATGACGAAATAAATAGCATTCCCGAATTAGTTTTCTTTAAGACAGGGGCTCCTCGACACAAGAAATTGAAATTTATGAAATTATAGGTTCCTGCAGACCATAAACTATACATAGCAAATACGTAATTTTTTAAAGCAAACATTTACTTTTATAGATAGGAAATATGTACTTTCATAAAGTATGGGAATGAGATTTTATAGAACAACGACGAAGCCCTCATTCCATGTCCTACAAACAGAAGTCAAAGATACGCGGTGTACAAATTGAGAAGCGGGCTTGTGGACTATTTTAATTTTAAGGGCCTTTGTGACAAACATTGTGCAGGATATGTTGCAAAGATGCAAGAAATGACAGTCTCTTTACGTTTGAGTAGAAAGAAAGTAGTGAACACAATTTTACGACATTTATATAAAATAATAATAAAACGTGTTACATATTGCTGAAAATTTAAAGAATATATATATATA
>JZKD02S1619598.1:72888-122216 GCA_000966675.3 Picea glauca
ATCTTCACCCTGAATACCATAGACAACCATTGCAAACAGAATCTGCAACCCTCCATATTCCCTTCTTCATATGGAAGCGCCATGTTCACAAGGTATTCCTGCCAACTTCCAATTGTCGGCATATTTTCCACGAGATATGGGCAAAGGTGCTGATGCAAGCACCTAAAAGCCTGTTCACTACCGCCTATAATCGCATTGCAGAAGGACTATACAGTGTAAAGACGCAATGACTGAACATCGAACTCGGCTGCTACCAAACAACAAATTGCATTAAACAGACTATCTCCACAGTTAGACACAACATTTGTTGCCAGTTGTAAACCATAACAATCTATGCCATCCAAAATCTGTTTCCATTGTGATTGAAGGTCTTTGCAAATAACGGACAAGTAGATACGAGGACCTTCTATATTGCATATGGACGTTTTTCTGTACAACAGTGGTTCATAATGGCCACTGAGGGCATAAGCATCATGGAACAAGATGCAATATGGATTGTCAGATGCAGTTTTGTTGAATAGTAGATATCTTGTTTTTCTTGTCAATGACCATATGCCAACTGATATATTCAGCCAGTTAGACAACCACTGAATACAAAATGTATCTTCCCAAAGTCCCCTCTAATGTGCAGGTAGAACTGGAGATGCAGACAACCGCATATTTGAAAAATACGTAGCCACATCATGTATTCCATGCAACGGCCGAAGAAAATCAGATTCCAGTTCGTATTCATAGGACTACAAAGCCTCAACATCGCCATTTTTAAAACATGCCAAGAAATAATCCATCAATCCATTGCGCAACTCGGTCAACGAATACAAGAAAGGCAATAAAACCTGGAATGTATCGAAAAGGCAATCCCCAACAGTATATGAGAATGCATCCAATCTAAAAAGGCCATTCCTATGCAAAACGACGTCAATGCTATCATGTACAATGGACTGTGTATCTTTTTCATATGACTCAACATCTATTACCTCTTTCATCTTTTCAACTGTCATTTTGAAGTTGTTTGCTAGATACTTTAAGTTTCTATCAAAATAGAGAAAAGCACAGGCAGAAAATAAAAACTAGCAAAATAAAAAAGAAAAGCAAAATAACACACCAATCCTCGTATGTATCTTTAAACCTTCTTCTTCTCAACTTCAATTCCCCCTAGTTCCCATAGTAGATGAGAAGAAAATAGACCGACACTGTAAACTGAACCAAACAGAAGAAAGACCGCAAAAAAATAAAACCATAACTTAACTCAATAGAAAGAAAACATGCAGACGCAGTTTTCCGGCCCACAGAGTAGAAGCATACACTGCGTCTACACCTCGCCCGATGGTTCCCTCTTCTGATAGCTCCCAACTACTTTTCGTAAATCCCTCTGCATTGCAATTTTCAAAAAAACCATGGACGCGACACCCGCCATATGAAGACACATTGTTTCCGGGAACATAAACTAAGAGCACAGACAAAAATGGTCTGGAACAGAATATTGAAAATCAGCAAGAACAGGAAAACTTACCCGTCAACAAAGGATGAGGTCCAAAAAAAATGCAAACCGCAACAATAGGTCCAACAACTTGCAAAGTTGAAGAACAACAAACCAGTGAACAACCACGAAGAGCTCGAACTACAAGTGCAGGACCTCAACTTTGCAAAGTTGAATCAAACAAGAACCAGAATCATGGAATGAAACAACGAACAAGGATGGAGCACAAGAGCAGGGATGTCAGGCACGAACAAAACTATATTGCAAGGCATCTGTACAATAAACATTTAAGACTGGCAGAGCTCTTAGGTAAACAATTAAGACAGTGAGGACCATCGAAGGGCGTAGGCATGTGCAAGTATTTAAGAAAAGATGCAGCGTGGCAGGACTGTTCTCTCGAAGCACACAACAATAAAGCAAAAATCAGACATAGCAATATCGTGGAGAATGTATTCCACCCAACATAAAATGCTAAGGGAAACATTCGAACTAATGCTAGCATTAATCCACGTTCCACGAATGCATAACAAAATTTATGATTCAAAAAGACCATATACTACCAAATACTTTGGAAATGCAAACATATTTTACATTGGGAATAGCGAAGGCGGCAATAAAACCTCCAATCCGTTGTCTAATCAGATCTTGACAAACATGATACTTTTTATTATATAAAAATCGATATTTTCACTTCCCTTGTTCCAACAATAGACAATAGAGAAATATTTATGGTCAACACACAAGCTAATGCCAGGTCAATGATTTATCGATCGCTATAGTCCCTCTATACCTACGACAGAGACTTGTAAGTAAAAATTATATAATTTGGTTTATTAGTGGCTATCTTATGTTGAATTCAATAGTCAAAGAAGAATGTGGTAAGTTAAAACAAAATTCAATAGTCAAAGAAGAATGTGGTAAGTTAAAACAAATCACCATTTGACTTTACAATTTAGTATGACAAGATTAACAACATATTTTGATTTTGATATTTTATATTAATTTATAAAACTTAATAATTATAAAAATGTATTTTAATATGATAATATAATAATTAAAAATTATATATTTTGGTTTATTAGTGGTTGGAGAGTTTTGATATGATTTCTATTTTGTTAAAAAATTAAAAAATTTAATTATGATATTAAATAAAAATGATATTATTTGGGATTTACAATTGATTAAAAATGATATATTTTGATTTATTAATGGTTAGAGGAGTTTTGATTTTTTGATTTATTAATGGTTAGAGGAGTTTTTTGGTTTATTAGTGGTTGGAGAGTTTTGATATGATTTCTATTTTGTTAAAAAATTTAATTATGATATTAAATAAAAATGATATTATTTGGGATTTACAATTGATTAAAAATTATATATTTTGATTTATTAATGGTTAGAGGAGTTTTGATTTTTTGATTTATTAATGGTTAGAGGAGTTTTGATTTTTTGATTTATGGTTTTTATCTTATTTAAAAAATTGTAAAAAATTATGATTTAATTGTGATCTTAAATAAAAATAATACTATTTAGAATTAACCAAATTAATTAAATACAAATTTATTTTTTCAATTAATAATATCGTGGAAAATTATGTGTTTCACTTTATATTTTTATATATTTGTGTGTTTGTGTTTTTCTTGGAGGTCACAAGTTCAAATCCAGGGGTAGGGTATGTATACCTCCATAAACTTTAGCAATCAAATCATTCCAGGAAAAGAATTCTTTGTCCCACAAACAAGAGGTCTCATACACCAATCAAAAAAATCTCATACACTATTAAAAATAGATTATTACTATAAACTGTACATCTAATTTATTGTTTATATACTATAGTAAATTCACTCATTATTAATAATAAAGTATCTTTTTTACTCAATAGTAAAATAACTTTATGATAAGGCACGAATCCTCCATTCAAATTTGACCCCAAAAAAACTCATGTTTCCTATGAAGAAAGAAGATAAGACACGAATCCTCCATTCAAATTTAACAACAAAAAAAACTCATGTTTCCTATGAAGAAAGAAGATCCAAATGTCCGTTTCTCATCACACACTTCAAAACTTTTCACAATGAAAACTCATTTTCAAAAAAAAAACTCTATATCATACTAAATATCAAACCAAAAATTTATTATAACAAAAACTCTAGACAAACCATATACAAAGAACATCACCCCAACAAACCCCTTTACCACAATATTTCCCATCATCATTCTTCCGGAAAAGAAAATTCCACAAACATTCAATACAATAATGAAGGTGGAGGACATGCCATATGAAAACGATTGTGGCCATTCAAAATTAGTCAATGTGTACTTTTAGTCAAAATATCATTTTGGAGTAAATTTTAAAAATTGGAAATTGAAAAGCAAAAGTTAGTTTGTTTGTTTGGTCCACGATAACTACTAGTCACTCCAAGTTTGGTGAAGTAATCAGAGAAGTCACTTCTCAAAGGAAAAATTAAGAAGTCACTTTCCATCCAACTTGACTTACAGATACAAATCCAAGGGTTGACATTGACATATCATGAACCCAATTTAGAAATAATTAGTACTGCATCTTCCATCTAGTTTTATTGGTGTTATGTCCAGTGAAGACCTTCGTATGACCATATATTTAGAATATACTTTAATGTGAGTAGAAGTTTAATAAACTATACAATATTTTTAAACATTAATAATTAAAAATAAAAATGGCCAATAAATGTGAAAAAAATAGAGAAGCATCATTAAAAAAAATTGAATAAATTATTTTTAAAAAATATTCCAAAGTCGAAATAGTGAGAATGATTATTGTTTAAAGTACTCACTTTAAGTAATTTTTATCTAATTTAGCATAATAAATGTAAATTTGAATAAATTGTTTTTAAAAAATATTCCAAAGTTGAAATGGTGAGAATGACTATTATTTAAAGTAATGAAGTTATGTAATTTTTATCAAATTTACGATATAACATAATTGTTATATGATGATCCCCTCCTGAACAATTATAGATTATTACAATTTAAAGTAATGAAGTTATGTAATTTTTATCAAATTTACGATATAACATAATTGTTATATGATGATCCCCCTCTGAACAATTATAGATTATTACAATTGCAAGCTTTCCATATTGTGTAGAGGCTTTCACCAGCAATAAAGTTAGAATAGTATGATTAGAATGTGTATAAATGATATATTATATAATATTGGAGGTGAATAAGTGTAGAAATGGAAGACTTTGTTGGAATATGTAACTTTCACTTGTTGTTTTAGGTGTGATCAAAATTATATTTGAATATAATTTTGAGTTAATTTTCATTTGAGAAAAATAGGTGTGATCATATTTATACTTATTATTATTATTGGTTACGATTAGGTAGATTTGATATCTACGTAGAGTTTGTTTCCTAGTTTTTGAGAAGTTGTTGGAACTAGTTGGATTTGAGAGATTCTCTCCAACTAGATGCTTCCTAGATTGGTGTGAAGTTGAGGTATTTGCTCAACCAAGTAGATTGCGTGATAAAGGTAGTTTGTCTATCTTGAGACAAAACTTTGTGTATTTATATGTATTATGTTTCATTGTTTAAGAGAGCACTCAAGCACAATTTTGGTTTTTGTAATAATGTCTACTCTCCATCTCATGTTTCCTTTCAGATTTTACATCGACAAACCCTTAAGAACACATGACTCAACCAAGAGAAACCCTCATGTGATAGTATTAGTGTATATGTGTGTATTTATCTAAGATGGATGTATAGAAGCACCTCGTAAGCTTTCATTTGATCGATGTAGGTCTAAAGAAGCAATCATAAGGATGAGCCACTAATTAAAACAAAGCCTAAATTTAGATGACATGTGAATTAAGTGCTAGTCTGAATTCTAGTTCTTGCATAATGCAGAAGGTTTGCCTTAGCATCTATGACTATGATAAACAATATTGCATTTACACAATGAGAGGTTATATGATAATAGTGCAACAACCAAACTACCCAATGTTAACATTATGTAAGCTTAGTAGTAACAATTTGTTCATCATTATGTTAAGGCTAGCTTGGATTGTCTAATCAACAATGTTATAGCGAGCACATGACCCACATATGTTAGTACAAGTAGCCCATGTGCTTGACACATGGAAACTACATGAATTCTTACATGGTGCAATTTGTTATGTACCAAATACTTAAAATAGCATGATAAACCAAGTACACATAATGACATAAGATGTGAGTGTGGAGCACTACTCCAAAATAAACAAGAGAGATGAGTTACATAATGAATCCTTATACAATACGGGAATCTCCTTTAAATTCCCCAATACATTCATATTTCCAAATCACGCGTTCATATATTTTTGGGTCCTAACCTCCCTAACCCCTCAAGTACATAGGATAATATGTTGTGTTATGTCATAAAGGCCGACATTAGTACATAAGGCCTATGTAATAATGTGAACATGTATAATGTAAGAGGACTTACTAAAAGGTTATGCCTCTAGAATGTTCTCTATAAGATAAAAATGGTAAAAATAGGGGTAGAAATCATGGAAAAGGTTTGTCTTGTGAATTCATTTTGTAATTGAGCTTTGCTCTGTTGGAGGTTGCCCCCTTGAAGAGGCAAGTGAACTTTGCTCTCGAGATAATAAAGGTATCATTTTCTAGATCAATTATGTCAATGTGCTTACTGTTTTGTTCTTTGTGATAACGATCATGAACAAAATCGTATTTATTCTCTGCATGTTTCCCTCTGGTACCTTACAAGTGGTATCAGGGCACTTTCCTCTGCATACTTTTAGAAAAGAAAAAATATGCTAGAGATGTGTGTCGACGTCTTTAAAGCACAATGATTTGTCGTTTGGCAGGTAAAACTGTGATAGGGGAAGAATACACGCAAGAAATACAGAAGGTTTCATGTGGTTATTCGAAACACGTTATTTCACCTAGTTGGAAACCTATGTAATCTATATTGGTGCCCCTTTTGGTATTACCGCATTAGACCATGCTTGTAGCTGTGCATTCACTCCCCTATAGCCTTGAGTATATGGCGAGTCTCTTAGTTGTCCTGAAGCCGGCTATAGGTCAGCCAATCGACTGGCTGGCTTCTCTAATGGCACCGAGAACAACACTTGAGAAGACTACTCTTGCGTACCTGGGTAGTTGGGTAGTACAACTAAGGGTACGGTTAAGCCTCCATAGTTAGAGCCCTGAGATATTGGGTTGAGTACTACTGTTGGAACCCATTGGTATATCAAAGAGCTATAGCACATGGCAATCCCTTGCCTATAGGAACCCTCAAAACCCTAATCCTTGTTGTCGACACATAACAATACAGAAACATAGTGGAATTTTTGCACATCTAGTGTGCACAACCTTGCTTCCTACATCCATGCCATGGAATTCCTACACAATTTTAACTATTAAGAATTTGGGCATTATGTCATTTCAGTATTATTCAAACCAAAGTATAACTTCGTGGGAGTTAAAAAAAAGAGTACAATGGTCCCACTGGCACCCTTATTTGTGACCTATCCCACTAGATCCCTCTCTTTGCACTAATCATAATGGTAACTCTCTCACACGAACCCTTTTTTGTGGACCCACCAGCGCTCTTTGACACCCTTATTTGGGACCTATCCCACTTGATTCCTCTCTCCACACTTATCGTAGTGGTACCTCTCTCTCACAAGCCAGTTTTTTGTGGACCCACCTAACCTCTTCGACACCCTTATTTGGGACCCATCCCATTAGATTCATATTTTTTCAATGATTGTAGTGATCCCACTCTCTCATGTGCCCTTTCGTAAGGACCCACCCACCCTACTCTTACCCACTTCTCTCCTAGATGACTCACACCCGCAACCAAGACTTTGACAGTCGCATCCCTTCCTTGGACAAAGCCCATGAGTAGACTAGGAATGAGATCACCAAAATTACTTCAAATATTGCTACCATAAATTCCTGGCTCACCCAACTGGACACCATAAATTCCCAACTCACCCAACTGGACACCCTCTCTGTTGTTGTGGAAAAATTGACAGCAATGATTAATCAATCTCAAGTTCCTATCTCCTCTACACAACCTTCACACCAAGAGGGCGTTGAATCATCTCATTCCATGGATTTTCAGTCTAACCCCATTACCTGTGATCTATATCTTCCTAAATTTGAGGTGAATAAATTTGATGGCTTGGACCCCACGAGCTAGGTCATTCAAATGGAACATTATTTCTCGTTGCGTAGCACCATTAATGAATTGATCAAACTTCTTATCAGTGTCCTTTATTTGGATCCCAGACAATCGTAATGGTGGAAATGGTGTAAGAATTCACACAGAGGGTATCTTGCTTAGACCTAGTTTACTGTAGACCTTTATGAATGCTTTGACATAGACACACATCATTTGGGTCATTTGACCAAGCTTAAACATTATAGTACAATGGAAGAATACATTGTTGCTTTTGAGCAATTGGTTTTCCAAACTGAAGGCATGTTTGAGACCTTCTTCCATGAATGCTTTATGAGTGGCCTTAAGGATGACATCTGGTCTCGTGTCCTAGTGGCTCGCCCCTAGACATGGCTTGAAGCTACTCACCGCACCAAGGAAGCACAACAATTAGTTTCTTCACAAATCAGAAATCCATCCTTTATTCCTCGTTCCCAACCCACTAATCCAGCCCCTCCTTCCCCTCTTCTTAAGATCTGAAAATTAACCCGGGCATAAATGGTTAAACACCAACTTAAGGGTCTTTGTTATAACTATGATGAATAATATTTTTCAGGGCACAAAGATAAGGAGAAAAATATTTTTATGGCCATTTCAAAGGACATTTCAGAAGAGTATGGTGATGTTTCCCTTTTCAAAGCATTTCCCTAGGTCGATGATCATATCCCACCCTTTGATCCACCAGAAGTTGAACCAATTATCTCTCTAAATGCTCTTACAAATATCTTAGCTCCCCAAACCCTTAAGTCAATTGGCTATATATCATGCATCAAAAAGTCATTATCCTAGTCGATAGTGGCAACACCCATAGTTTTATTCATCACCGAACTGCTCAAGATACATTGTGCTACATTTGTGTCGTCAATAACTTTCAAATCATGATTGCTAATGGCAGTTCCATGAAATGTGGAGATCAATGTGAAAATGTGCGCCTGCAAATTGGTCATTATAGCCTAAAATCCCACATGTTTTCTATTGACATGAACGGTTGTGACATTGTTATGGGTGTTGAATGGTTATGCACCCTAGGCCCCATCACCATGGAATTCAAGGAATTAACCATTAGTTTCCAATAGGGTGGACAATAGTACCAGTTCCAAGGCATTGCATCAGGTTCCCCCAAGATTCTCAGTTCACACAGAAAGGATAAACTCTTCAAAAAATGTCATTCTGGCATTATTTCCCAATTCCATAACATTCAAGTAGTTGAGACCCCCTCATCCATTATTCATCCCAACATATAGTTTATCCTCTCCAAAAACCACTCTATTTTTGACAACCCCCAAGGATTTCCACCTTCCCGTGGCCCCCATGATCATTCTATTCCACTTGTCCCTAGTAGTCTTCCACCCAATGTTTGCCCTTATCATCACCCATTTGCCCAAAAAAATGAAATTGATAAAATTGTTCAATAATTATTAGTTGTGGGTGTCATCCATCTTAGTACCATCCCTTACTCTTCTCTCGTTGTCATGGTACTAGAGAAAGAAGGTATCTGGCACATCTGCCCCGATTTTCAAGCCCTCAACAAAACTACCATCAAAGATAAATTTATCATTCTTGTCATTGATAACCTTTTGGATGAATTGAGTGGTGCCCAATTCTTTACCAAACTTGATCTGTGTTCGGGCTACCACTAGATACATATGAAGGAGGTCGATATTCCAAAAACCTCCTTTCATACTCATGAAGGCCATTATGATTTCTTGGTCATGCCCTTCATCTTGTGTAATGCATGGTCCTCGACTTTTCAAAGCCTCACAACTAATGTCTTTTTCCCTTTACTCCATTTGTTTGTATTGGTCTTCTTTGATGATATCCTTATTTATAGTGAAACTTGGCAAGCCCATCTGGACCATGTGGATCAAGTCTTACAATTACTGTCTCAACACAACTCTTTCTCAAACTGTCTAAATGTGATTTTGGAGCTTTTGAAGTAGAATACATGGGCAATATTATTGGTAAGGATGGCGTATGCGCGGATCCTAAGAAAATAGAAGCTATGAAGGATTGGACCCATCCCAAAACTCCTAAAAGTTTGAGTGGTTTCTTCGGTTTAACTAGATATTATCAAAATTTTGTTCATAATTATGGAAAACTTGCAGCCCTACTAACTGCTCTTCTTAAAAAGAATGCCTTCAGTTGGACTCCAATTGCTAATCAATCCTTCCAATCTTTGAAAGAGGCTATGTGCGCGACTCCTGTTTTGGCACTGGCCGACTTCACAGAGACTTTTGTCTTGGAATGTGACACTTCTGAGAAATGCATTGGGGTCATTATCATGCAATATGATTGACCTTTGGCCTTCGCTAGCAAACAAATTTATAAGAGACACTTGGAAAAACCACCTATGAAAAGGAAATGTTGGCTATTCTCCATGTGATGGATCTTTGGTGTCCATACTTTCTTGGGAAACTCTTCCAAATTGAAACTAAACATCGTAGACTCAAATATTTTTTGGAACAAAAAGTTTCATCACCTGAGAAACATAAGTGGTTGACCAAAATGTTTCGCTATGATTATGAGATCATTTACAAGAAGGGAAAAGAAAATGTGGTTGTTGATGCTCTTTCAAGGAAATACGAGGAAGACAAGTCCCTCTTTTCACTCTCCTTCATTATAGTAGATTGGTTAAAATAAATTCACCAGGAATCGTTCCAAGATCCCAAACTTTCTCACTTGAGCCAACAACTACAACAAGATTCTCATGCATCTCCAGGATAATCTTGGCACAATAAGGAGCTTCATTATAAATGTTTCTTGTATTTCAGCAAACAGTCTCACTTTAAATCCACTAAGCTCTTTGAACTTCATGCTTCACCAACAACTGTGCATTCAGGTTTTCACAAAACATATGATAGGATCAAACATTATTTTTTATGGGAAGGAATGAAATAGGACATACACATGTGATACTTTCCAACACAATAAGGGAGAAATAGTAAAAAATCCATGCGCACTCCAACCTTTCCTTGTTCCACCTACTATATGGATTGATATTTCTATGGACTTCATCGTCGAATTACCCAAATCTGGCAATAAATCAGTCATCATGGTTGTAATCGATTGCCTTTCCAAATATGCTCATTTTTTTCCCTCCAACATCCATTCACAACGTCCACCGTGGTTCAAGTTTTCATGGACAATAATTTCAAACTCCATGGAATGTCACACTCTATTATTTTCGACTCTGATCCAACTTTCACAAGCAACTTTTGGCAAGAATTATTCAAGCTCCAGGGCACCCAATTGCATCTCAGCACAACCTATAATCCTCGGACTGATGGCCAAACTGAAGTTGTCAACACGTGCTTGGAAACATATTTTAGGTGTTTCACATCTGACCAACAATCTCAATGGATTTAGTGGTTACCACTCACTGAATGGTGGTACAACACATCTTACAATGGTGCTACTTGCATGACTCCCTTTGAGGCGGTCTATGGTCAAAAGACACCTTATGTATTACCCTACCTACCTAGTGTCTCCATAATCCTGGATGTCGACAGAACCCTTATAGTTCGAGTTGTCATTCTACGTACCATGAAAGAGAATTTCGACATGGACCGTAATCACATGCAACAACAAGATGATCAAGGTCATTTAGAACGACACTTTGTTGAAGGGGATTGGGTGTTTCTTTGTCACCAACCTTACAAGAAAACATTCCTCAAAACAGATCACTGCCAAAAACTTGCTCCAAAGTTTTATGGTCCTTCTACAATCCTCAAGCATGTGGGGCCCATGGCTTACAAGTTAGCTCTCCCTAGTCACTCTAATATTCATCCAGTTTTTCATGTTTCATGCTTAAAGAAAATGATTGGAACCAAGTGCCAGATTCAAACTAGTCTCCCTAAATTGGATGAAGAAAGCTCCATTTGGTTTCATCCCCAAGCAACCTTGGACCAATGTGAGTATTGTTTTTATAAGAGAAAAATCAAGGAATTTTTAGTATAGTGGAAGGATACACAACCTAAGGATGACACATGGGAGCCGACTGCCATACTACAACAATTCCCACATCTCAAGTCTTTAGGACAAGGTTTTTTTTCAAGGGGGAGGGCATGTGTAATGTCCCCAACTAGGCTAAGTGTAGATATTATGTTTCTACCCCAAAATTACTGTTTCTTCTTAAGTGATTGTGTTGTTAACTTCTTATAAGATAACTTACTCAATGAGAAATATTTTTAAATAGATAACAAGCACCCATTACACAAGATTAGAGCAGATAACCATGGCATCTTATTATGGATGGGAGCTCCCAAAAATAGTACAAAAACAATGACCATAAAAGAAATTTGCATGTCTGGGAGTGAATGATCTTCTTTGTGGTGTAGTCCATCTGAATTTCTGCCTTGACTGATCATGATTGAATCTTCTTTGTGGCTTGAACATGGATGGTATTCTTGAAGACGTATCTTCAATAATTTTGTTAGATTCTGATTGACCATGATTATTTCCTTTGAGTGCTTCTGCATAGCTCTTTCTATTTTCTTTATTCTTCTTCTCTATCAACCTAGAGTGCTTCTCTTCATTCTCTATAACTGATGTGGATGTTTCTGTCTCTTCAACGTTCTTGTTGAGCTTGACAATTTTACTTCGCAATGTGACAACTTCTTCTTCAAGCTTCTCAACCTCTTCTTATTTCTTCATTATCTAAGACTTCATGATTTCTTCTGTTCTTTTCGCTTCTTCAAGATGAATTTTAAATGTGATTATTTCTTCTTCAACTCCTTTCTTTTCTTGAACAAACTTTGCCTCAAGATGGTTTAGATCATTACTTATTTCCTTAAGATGATCTGTCAATATCTTCTCTCTCATTTCTACTTCTTCCTTCTATGCTGCTATGTTGGCTTCCAAATATTGTTTTTGATATTCAAGATTTTCTTTGATCTTTCTGGCTTCTTCTAGCTGAGTTCTAAAGTTCTCGATGACCTGTTGGGCTTCTTCAAGAATGTGAATACTTTCCTTTTGTTTCATCAATTCTTTCTTGAGTGACTTATTTTGTTCTCTTGGTTCATCTAAAGAACTAGTCAATTCTGCTTCATAATTGTCTTCCTTTTCAATTAGTTTTTTTGTCTCATTTCCTTCATGGCATTCTATTTCAAGATGTCTTCGTTTTTCACAATTAAAGAAAAACAACATACCTCTAGTGATTATGTACTCTTCATCTTCTGAATTTGTTTGACATGGTGAGCATAATTCTTCTTGATATGTATCTGCATCTTCTTTGACATTTTTTGAATCTGCGATGGGTGAAGAATATATGTCATGTAACTTATCCCAAAGTTCTTCGGTTGATGAACATTTACCAACCTTTTCTCTTATCGGATTAAGAAATCCTTCCCAGATGAAATCCATTTCTATTTTGTTATTCTTCTTCATTTCCTTATTGGCTGCAGTCTTTGCCTTTTTTGAACTATCATATCCTGTAACAACTGATAGCCAAATATAATTTCCATGTGCCTATAAAAATACTTTCATCCTTCTGCTCCATATCTCATACTTCAAACCATTAAACATTGGTACTCCATTGTCAGAATAATCCATGATCTCCTTCCAGTGGTTAAACTGTTTCCTGAAGGAACCATCTCTGATACCAATTGTTGGATTACTCAGAGGGGGGGTGAATCAGTAATAGAGCAATTTATTCATTTTTCACCATAAAATGCAAGTGTTATATCAATGTAGCATTATCATCCAATAGTTGCAGAGTAAATAAAGAATGAACACATGAACAATCATACACATACATAGTATACCAGTGTTTTACGTGGAAACCCAAAGCGGAAGAAAACCACAGAACGTTTTTTCTTATATGTCTTTAAGAATTACATTCATTGGAAGCACCAACTTCCTTTCTTTTCCAGCTACAACGGGAAGGAGGCTCCAACCCCCTAGTTTCTCAAGCTACAACCTTAGGGAATCTCCAACTCCCCAATTCTTTGGCTACAACTAGAAGGAGGCTCCAACCCCTAGTTTCTCATGATACAACCTGAAGGAAGCTCCAACTCCCCAATTCTTTGGCTACAACCAAAAGGAGGCTACAACCCCCTATGTTCTCCTGTTACAACCAGAAGGTGGCTACAACCACTTGTCCTTGCTCTGTCCAACTGCCCTGAAATAAAAGTAGAATGATGGAACCATTGTCACACTATCACTGTGAGATATATGTTAAATTTGGAAGCATCGACAGTCATTCTCCAATGAGAGGCCATATGGGCCACCCCGAGGCTAGCTAGGGAGATTTGGAGAATCAACCAGTCTTGTGAGGTATTGACAAAAGCTAGGGGGAATGTACAACCTCCGTGAGTCAAACCAAAAGTCAGGACGAACAAGATGCTATGTGAGTCTAATGCAAAATTCAGGGGGAACGTACAACCTCTGTGAGCATAGACAGTCTAGTGCAAAAGTCAAGGGGAACGTACAACCTCTGTGAGCATAGACAGACTAGTGAAAAAGTCAGGGGGAACGTACAACCTTTGTGAGCCTAGTCAAACCTTGTGAGCCATGAGCAAAAGTCAAGGCATCTAGAAAAAGTTAGGTTGAATATAAAATTCCTATGAGCTAGAAACAAACGATATTCCTAATATTGCAAATGATATAAATATATTGATCTAGTGTGTTGGCACGTGTAACATTATCCACCATGAAGAGAATTTTGAATTACATTGTAAAGAGTCGAGTTGTAACTAAAGTCTCAAGCCTAGTTCTATTTTAGAACTAAAGTGTAATGCTGAGTTGTAACTGAAATTTTAAGTCCAGTTCTATTTTAGAACTAAAGTGTAATGCTGAGTTGTAACTAAAGTCTTAAGTCTAGTTCTATTTTCGAACTAAAGTGTAATGTTGAGTTGCAACTGAAGTCTTAAGTCTAGTTCTATTTTTGAACTAAAGTATACCAGTCTCAAGACTAGTTCTATTTTCGAACTAAAGTGTAATGCTAAGTTGTAACTGAAGTCTCAAGTCTAGTTCTATTTTCGAACTAAAGTATACCAGTCTCAAGTCTAGTTCTAAGTTCGAACTAAAGTATGAAGTTGAGTTATGATTAAAGCATGCAAACAAGTTACTATTTCGAGCCTCTTCTCTTCTCATCTCCAGCCTATATAAATAGAGGTTGACCCCTCTCTTCAACAAAGTTTTGATATGCAGGTTAAGGGTGAAGCAATAGAGGAGCATATCAGTGATAAAGAGGTAGCATATCAATGTTGTATACAATAGAGGCAACATATCAGAGGTGTATTTTAGCAAGGTCTCTTAGGTTTTTTTCAAGTCAGAGTCATCTTGACAAGCTCTTTACGAGCAGGACATTCATTGTGGATATTTGTAAGTGATCTTACATAATTAATGCAATAAAGGAATATCGTTTGTTGGGGTTTTTCTCCCTGTACAGGGTTTCCCTAGGGTATATGTGTTGTTGATGTGCATGCTTACTTATCTACATAGTTATTGTTATTCTGTTATGATTTGGTATTATTGAAGTGTATTAAGTTGGAATCAAAGTGTTGAAGAAAATAAAAGAATTAATCCGCATAAGAAATCAAGCTCATAATTTAACAATATATTGTTGTAAACATGTACCAATCAACCTGTACCATAAACAAGTGCATCAACCATGCACCAACATGTACCTCAACCTGTAATCATCATGTACCATAAACAAGTGCATCAACGATGCACCAACCTGTACCATCAACGAGTGCATCAACCATGCACCAAATATGTACCAATCATACATCAAATACACATAAACTATGACTCATCAAGATGTACCAACATCATCAATTATACACCTCATGTATGTGTCAACTCATCAACTACTTGTCTCAACCATGTACCCAACATGTACCTCAACCATATACCAAATACATATACCAATATAACCATCAAAAGTTCTCTAGCAATACATCACACTATCCATAACCAAATACCATAAACCATTACATATTCCTCAACCTCTATCTGTAACAATCTCTATCTGTAACATACCTCAACCAAAAGCTCTCATCAATTTCATCATCCAAATCTGATTTGTAACTCTGTAGTAAACCTGGTGTATATGATCACATACTTGAAAATCTTCCTTAACTTTAACAACAAGAGACTATCATTTTATCAAACTTAACTTTAGTCTCACATGACTAATTTTGGATTAGTCAACAACCCTAACTTGCAATAATCATAACTATGTACATGTAATGAATAAAGATCTGAAAATGGTACACAATATTTTGCAGTGTCTTTTATGCAATTCCTCCATATTCAACTACTTGGAACCTTTCAGAAAAGGATTTTTAGCAAAAATGACATACCTTGTTGAATTATGGTTTACTCTAGAGAGCGAATTTATAGAACATGCCCCACACGAAATATTTGTTGTATGGATCTGAAAATGGTACACAAAATACTACGGACTGTACTCTAACCAACAAATTTTGTCTTACTAAATTTGGATATTTTATGAATAATTTATGACGTTTTTACCCTAAACACATGTTTTAGACTAGTTTCAGGACTAGCCACAAACCATATTTTCCACAGAGTATAACTCCAAAAATACAACGACCCACGAGCTGAAATTTTTATCACAACTACTTGGATATGTTTCCTCAACGGTCTCCCAATTTTATGGTCTGAATCATTCTATAAAAAAATTATTGTGAAAATGGTGAGATGACCTGTAAATAACACACCTTAGAAAGCATCATCAAAAGAATTTATCCTCCCTTGAATTTCTACCTTCTTTACTTTACCTTCCCTCTAAAATTAAGCTTAGATATCCTTTAGTTACCTCAGTCACTTGTATATATTCAATATGCTTAAATGTGATTAAAATTGGAGACCCTTGCCTCTTATTTATACTTTTATGTAGCTTCCTCAAGGGGTTACCTTCTAACCATCTTAAACCAATTTCCTTATTTTAGGGCTTACCCACTTCTAACCACTTGTCCACTTAGTAATTTCTCCATTAAATTTATTATTTAAATAATTTATTTTGTATCTACTTTGACTTATAGTACACTCATCACTTCACTTTACTTCAAGGGGTTAACTTCTAGTCATCTTAACCCACTTTGACTACTTTGACCTTTTGGGGCTTCTAGATGACTCATGAGGGTTCTCCAACTTCACATGGCCATAGCTCTCTAACCGTGAGGAGTTATGTGACATTCCACATACCACCGAAAATGGAATGACATGTACTATCCATCTAGAATATTCTTACCTGCAAATATATCAAAAATCATACCATTATCCATCTAACAAACTTGGGTCCATTACCCAAACCTTTCTCCAACTTCACATGACCATAACTCTCTAACCGTGAGGAGTTATGTGGCGTTCCACATACCACCGGAAATGGAATGACATGTACTATCCATGTGGAATAGTATTACCTAAAAATATATCAAAACTCATACCATTATCCATCAAACAAACTTGGGTCCATTACCCAAACCTTTGTGCTACCAGAATTCGCTATTGAATTTTCTTCAAGGGTTGACATCAATGACAACCAACCCAATTAATCAACAATATTCCCCTTTGGCATTGATGGAAACACTCTGACGTAATACTGAGCTCTGATGCAATATTGAAGTCATGTCACTCATGCTCCCCCTATTACCATCGCTCCCCTTGGAACCATGCCTATGTGCTCTTTCTCCAAGCAATTCTATCTTTGCATCTAATAAATATCTCCCCCTTTGTCATCAATGGCAAAGGTATCTTTCCATCTAGGGCTTCTCCCCCAAAATGAAATGTCCTTGGGGAAACTCCCCCTAATTGAACTCTTCCTAAAACTGATCTCTCGACCTAAACTGTCCTCTTTATGGTGCTTCCTCGTGTAGACCGAAGACATATAAGATAAGCATTCAAAATAATTCATTTTTGAGTAGAAATTACTCCGAGTCTCTGGCAAAGCTACTCAAAAGCTTCTTTTGGAAGTGGTTTTGTAAATATCTCTGCCACTTGTTCTTTTGTGCCCACATATTCAACTCTAATGTTCTTCTCTACAACTTGTTCCCGTAGAAAGTGATACTTTATTGGAATGTGATTCATCTTGGAGTGCATCAATGGGTTCTTTGAGATATTGATGATGCTTGTATTATCACAATATATTGGAATGAGGTCATCATATTCAATATGTATATCTGTCAGAATTTGTTTCATCCATAGAACCTGTGTACAACATCTTGTTGTTGCAATATACTTTGTCTTGGTTGTAGATAAGGATATTGATGATTGTTTCTTGCTTAGCCATGATACTAAACACTCACCCAATTAGAACGTTGCTCCACTGGTGCTTCATCGGTCATATGTGCAACTTGTCCAATCTACATTTGTGTAGGCAATAAGTGATAGATCCTTTCCTTTTGGATACCATAATCCAAACTCTTTTGTTCCTCTGAGATATCTGAAAATTGTCTTCACTGCTAATACATGTGATTCCTTTGGTGTTGCTTGAAATCGTGTCACTTGTCCAACTATCTGCATTACATCTGATCTGGATGTTGTCACATATAGAAAGCTACTAATCATTGCCATGTGTTTCCTCTGGTCTGTAGACTTTGAATCATCATTTTTGCTTAACTTGCAATTGGTTTGCATAGGAGTGGTAATTGGTTTGCAATCTTCCATTCTGAACCTCTTTAGCCTTTCTCTGATATACTTGAGTTACCTTGATGTAGAGGGTCTTGTCTGCACTTCCTTTCCACAGCTCCTAGGGAGTTTTGTCATTGTTGTTTTTGAGCATTACTCTTTTTTAAATGTGAACTGTTGTATGCACTGTATGTGTCCAAAAAAAAATATCTGTCAATTTGGAATCCATTCTCTCATCCACTATTAGATATCTTTCCAAACCTGCTAAGTGTTCTTAGGAATCCATCTATGTACATACTGTCCAAGACTCTGCTACACAATTGTCCATAATTTTGATGCTTATGTCATTGTACTATCATGAAGTACTACTAAACCTGATTAATCTATCATATTGTACTTCTGCTAACTGAAAGCACTGAATCTGACTACTCAAACTCTGCAAGATGCTCGAAAGATAGTTCTATAGTCTGTCTTAGCTACTGCATAGACTCCCCCTATCTATTATTCATATTATCTTGGAGTCTCTAAGTCAGATGGATCACAACAATTCCTACTATGATGTGTATTCATCTTCATCTTCATGTTCATTGGTAGATTCACCATCTCTCTGAGCTCTGACTTCTTTGTTTCTATCTGTGGATTCATATTTCACTACAATGCATGAAAGTACAATCTCTTGAACCTATTCCTCATTTACATGTCCTTCTTTTCTTTCAGTTATTTTCCAAACCTTTCTGTATCTGGCATCTTTCCTTTTCTCTGTAGAATTTTCTTCATCTTGTTTTACTGCCAATCTTGCGATCTCTGGGACCTGGTCTTTGTTCACTCATTCTTCGTGTTTTCTTATCCATACTTTCTTATCTTTGATATCAGTGTTCTCTTTCATGGAAGTATCGATCATGCTTCTACAATCACTAGCTATGTGTCCATAGTTATGACATTTGTAACATTCAATTGTGTGTGGGGCCACCTAGGCATTTCATGCTTGAACATTTATTTTATAATCCCTACAATATGCAACCTTATGTCCAAAATTAGTACAATAAAAACATTTACCATAAAAGAAATTTGCATGCCCGAGAGTGAATGATCTTCTTTGTGTTGTAGTCCTTATGAATTTTTGCCTTGACTGATCATGATCATGATTGAAGCTTCTTTGTGGCTTGAACATGGATGTTCTTCTTGAAGATGTATCTTCAATAATTTTTCTTAGATTTTGGTTTACCATGATTCTTTCCTTTGAGTACTTATGCATAACTCATTCTATTTTCTTTATTCTTCTTTTCTAGCAACCTAGAGTGCCTCTCTTCATTCTCTATAACTGATGTGGATGTTTCTATCTCTTCAACTTTCTTGGGTGCCTCTTTAAGTACCCCATATTACCTCCCTAGGTATACTACAAACTTCCTTCTTTTGTTGAAGCACATTGTCATATTGTTGTGTTGGCAGCTCTACAGTTTTTTGCTATTTTGAACGACAAACAACACTTCTTGTAGCTGCCTACACTTCATCCTATAAATACTACCATTTGGGGGTGATTATTTGGTTAGAAAAAGGATGTTTGATTATTCTTGTTTTATTTTTATCTTGCATTTTCATGCTTGATTCATGACTGAAAGCATGAATCAAGCATTAAAACTTAATTTCGCATTTTAAACCTATCCAAATGCTTGGTTTTAAAAGGTTCAATGTGCTTACATCTGCCTCATGTCTCTTACTTGAATGATTTTTCTTTTCTGAAGATTATCAAATATCGATGAAATACTTATGTTGATTTGCTTTTGGACTGTAAGCTTATCTATTTGGATCCTTTGTAAATCAACTATTATACCAAAATTGATTTTCATTTGGATTGTAAAAACGTACCCATTCATAACCTTTGCAAATTGATTATACCCATTACATGACGTGGGAATTAAACACACCAGAACCGTATCCTGTACTTTGTTTTGGCTGGAAGGATGAGTTGAAAGACCTCTCATTTCAGGTTAAGAGTTTGTGTAGTGTGATGTACTCAGAGCGTTCATTACCAGGATTTTTCAAACCCCATAACCGAGACCTCCATGTATATGCTATGATCACACAAGTTCTTTGCTTATTTTGTTTTCATGGTATCCGCTCAGACTTATCCCTCTTACCACTACCATCTGAACCCACAGTTAATTTGAATCACCCTTGTTACAGTTAGTTCGAACCCATAATGGCCCCTGTCGTCCGAGTAGATCCGAATAGCCCTAAATCTTTGTTGCTTCATGATGATGCGAGTGAGGATCTGAAAAACTAGGGTTGGGATATGTTTATTAAGAAGTTCCAGGGGTATAACATGTAAGTGGCCAAAGAATTTTCCCTAACGTTTGATGGATACAAAGCAAAGGTTGGTGATATTCAGTTGGAGGTCACCGAAGAGTTTTTGAGTGAAGCAACAGGGCTCCCTCTCACTGGTCAGAAGTGGTTCAAGAATTCGAAATTTGACGAAGTACCCTGGAGTCTTTTCGTTACCTCCAGAAAGATTGACTGTTGTGACAAAGGTATTACGGTCTCCCTGCTCAATGTTAGATGGCACGGTCTGTTAACAGTTTTAAAACAATTTATTACTTGTGAAGGCCTTTATGGACTAGTTTTTTTTTACCATGTGTGATTGCTCATGCATTTTATTGGCTTCCATTTAAACGTGTCGTTTTACTTGCTAAGGAGTTTTTACAAAATGTCAAAGAGATACAAGAAGCAAAGCCTCGACTCTAGCCTCTTTCACCATGGTTTAATTAAAATACTGTTGGTTCATTGTTTGAAAACCCTAGGTGATGACTGGGACGGGTTCTTAGCTCGAAATAATTTTGTTACAACATTTCTTGAAGAAACCTTTGTGATGGATAAGCCTATGATAGAAAAACGTCTTGATTTATCATGTGGCAAGTCAGAGTTTTTGGATGAAAATCCTCTTGAAGGGGCATTGCCCGATCAACTTTTATGTGGGAAACATGGTATTAGTGCTGAGTTTATAGAAACTCATGTGCATGAATCGATTGTCTGCCCTAACCCCTACTGTAAAATCCTATAGTAAAAACCCTCGCAAACAATCAAAAAATAATCAAGCAATGTTAGGTTTTCGTAATAAGAGGGTTGGTCGACTCATTTCAAGGAGTCTACGTAATAGATCCAAGCCTCATGTGAGCTTGATCGATTCGATCGAGATCCATGAGGATCCAGACTCCGGGATTGAAAGGTTTCTAGTAGAGGAAGGTCTGAGTTGTCCCAAACTAGATCCTAATAAACCATTCGATTATGTCAATAATCTCCCACCGTGTCTAAAATATAGCAAGGGGTTTACTGGTATAAAGCTCGGTCAAAGGCTGACAACGGGCAGCGTTGATGTTTTGGCACCCAATTATACGATTCCTCAACATATTGCCCCTATTGTGCATTGTGAAGTCTGCTTGCATTGTATAGAGCAGTACTATACAGATATCTAAATTCTCCAAGCAAGGATCAAAGCTCTCACGATTCATAATGAATTGTTGGCAAACGAAAACCATGAACTCAAGGAAAATGCACAAAGACAAGCGAAGCTTCTAAAAAGGACATACAATATTGTAATAAAAAATGTTGACAGTGTAAAGGCCGTGATAAATTCTGAGATATCGTGATCCATTTTTTGTTATTAGTTAAATGGTAAGATTGATTTTTGTTAAAGTCATGCTTTCTTTGTTGTTTTTCTAATAAAATGGGATCAATTTGGATTTATGTTACCAATAATAAGACTGGCTACAGAATCGAGAGATTATGTAGCCAAGTCATTTTTCATATAAAATTTAGAAATTGTTAGTTAATAAAATATTTAACTTGCTCCCATTTCGTTTTTTTAGGACATGGTGTATCTGATGTTGATCTTATGGGATGGAACATGCTCGACTTAGTTGATTAGCTATCTCCTTTTGTTTATTTTGTAAATAGGAGAAAACTTTCATAAATTTTGAAGATATATTTTGATCATGAGTGGCTCTAGGCCCTCTATATTTGTAATGTTTAGATCTTTTGAGATCTGATCCTATCTTAGAAGATATGAAGTTTAGATTTCATAAACTCTTTAAATACTCTATTTTTTGTAAAGGAAATCATCTTGGCAGGGGCAGAAGATGGACGAGTGATTTCAAGACTTAATGAAACAACATATATGCATTTTGGCTTTAGCCTTTTGTAAATGATGTTTTCATTTATGTTTTGTTAATCCTAATATATTACTAGGTCTGATAGCTTTAGACTTAATGATCTATTATGTTTGGGATACTTATGTTATAAATATCTCCTATAATTTGTTGCTCCAGATATAAATATTGTGATCATATCTCCAATTCGAATGATAGGATTTATCTTTGAATTTTAGTTGAATGATGAAATGCAATAAGTTACACTTAGATTTATCTTGATGTAATTATGTGCAATTATAAGATCACAGGGTTCAATTTGTGTTTCCTCCTCTGTCATTAAACCTCAACTACCAATACATGTTTTAAATTTATTTAGAACAGTGATAAAGTCTATTGCAATTTTTTCTCTTGGGCGTGGCAATTGGATGTTCTTCACTCATACAGACACTTGGATACATCTCACTAACTAACAACAGGTTGGCTCATTTATGTTTCTCAAATTCAATCATTTACATATTAATGAAACCATAATGTTTGGTTCAACTTTTGACTACCTGAACGTCTGCGTTCCACAGTTTATTCAATTCAAGAATAGTTAGATTTATAAAAGAAAACAAAAAATATTTAAATGTGCTTTATTTATTTGATTCTTAAAAGCAATTATTTTCACATCGATTTCGTAAGTTTCGATTAAAATTTGCAATTTGTAAATGATGTACATAAGTGAGATTTGTATATTTTTTGCTTAAATACACCTACAATAGTTATATTAGAGCATATGTACACATATAGCATATAGTTGTTAGCATTAGTTTAGTTATTCCTTTCTTTTCATTTTCTTTTTAGGATTTTAGATTGGCTAACAGAGCCATTAAACCCGCCAGAACAAGTTACACTAAACAACTTGGTTTATTTAGAAAACCCCAGACCATACTTGTTCTTCAAGTTGACGGACGATCAATTTCGCCCGTCAACAAATGGCACTAGAAGGAGGGCCTGAATACAATTGATGGCACTTGGAAGTCGCAAAACTCCACCCCCACACACTCGCTCCCCTGTAGTAACACACAGTCGCTCAGACAACAATGTTACTTCTGAAACAACAACTACCTTGAATTAAAATCTTGAGATTCTCGTTGAGCTAGTAACACCAAACCCTCAAGGGGCTGACATACAAGAAATTGTTCGTCGGTCACTCTTAAGGACACACAGTGCTTTGGCCCATATCAGACAACCTGGTAGGCCTCTCAATCAACCCTTAGATTTCGAGTAGCTTGAAGGCACTGGCCTACGTTTAGATCCTTTAGGAGATAATACCACAGATCTTGACCACACCCCTACTCTTTGTAATGTCCCTTTCCAAATAGGGGCTCCAGAAAAGGAGGCTTAATGGTCTAAACCACCCCGTTAGACTATAGCCAGGGCCAAAGAGGGGTAAACAGGGTTACTAGAGGTCACTCTAGTCACAGTTGTTATATTCGGAAAGTGACATTGAGCTAACAAGGGTTAACAATGCTTTTAAGTCATTATGAGCTAAAAATAGAAGTCAACAATGAATTAGGGTTTCAACAATGATTTAGGGTTTTAGCATGATTTAGGGTTTTAGAAAGCTATAAAGGAAGGGCCAGCGACCTAATTCATCATTATGTAGATTATGACTTGTCATTGAGGAGAAGAGGCACATCTCATGAGAGATAGTTCAGTGTATTCCAGGAGGAAGACACCAGTTGGCTGATTTCGGTGTTGAAAGACACACCCTAGTCACCGGGAAGATCATCCAAGTCTTCCATCATTCTTCAACAGTGCTCCCATATTCCGGGTATTATCTTTTAGTTGCTTATTTGTATTTCGGCTAAGATCCTTTTGTCTTTTGATCTAGCCGAGTGTTGTTATTTTATTCATCCGCAGTTGCTTATTTATATTCCGGCTAAGATCCTTTGTATGTTGATCTAGTCGAGTATTGTTAGTTATTCAACCACATTCGGCCATTTTGTAATCCACAGAGATATCATAATACAAACTTTGCAGTCCTTTGTTGCGTTTATTATTTGTATGATCATTTATATGCTGTAAACCTTTGATCCTACACACACATTAGCAGTGTTTCCTAGACTAGCCAAGTCAGGAACATTACAGTGGTATCAGAGCTTTAGTTCTGCCAGCCTGTGACTAAAGACAATGAGTGTAGCAGAAGACCCAGAGGGCAGTGAACACGTAAGTGATGAATATGTCACTTACAACAGGCATTAGGAAAGAAGGCATAGGCCTAATTTTCCCCCTTTTCCTCCTATCTCAGAGGAAGAGGAAGAGGCACACAAAGAAGCAGAGAGAAGGGCAGAGTGTGAGGCTGAGCTCGAGGTAGAGAGGATGTTAGGAGACAGATATGAGTGACTAGAGGGCAGTGGAAAGGCCCCCATAAATCCAGAGGCATCTTTCATGCAGGTTATCAACGGTATGTTAGCTAGTCAACAGACCAGGTCTCAGTCCTTGGCACAGATGGTTGATAGATTGGCTAGAGTGGGCACCCCAGATAAACAAGTCCCGCATGCAGCACATGCGAACTCGGGAGCAGGAAGTGGACCCCAGTCACCCTCTCGCACATACACCTCTGCGAGTAGGATTCCCAGACCCTTGTTTCCCAGTTTCCAGAGGGCACCCCCGGTAGCAGCACTGCCACCAATAGCACAGAGGCCACCCACTCATGCCGATGACATTGTAGAGTATAGGAGGGAGTACGTAGCATTGGGTCATGACTTCCATCAGGACATGACCTTATTCGAGTACTGTGGACTCAGACTCAGGAACCGCCCCAGAGAGTCGCAGAGGGGAGGACCACAACAACAGTAGGGGCATAACCTCGATTTCATCCGAAAAGTTGGGAAACTCACCATCCCTTCTTTCAACGGATCATCCAAATACACCGCCGGAGCTTGGGTACAGAAGCTAGACACGTATTACAAGCTCAACCACATGACCGAGACAGAGGCCATCAGTTTCGCAACCTTACACTTGGAGGGTGAGGCACACGAGTGGCGGTATCATGGACTGGTGAAATTGGGTCATAGTCGCATCACCTCCTATAGAGAGTTTACAGATAGGCTCATGGACAGGTTTGACAGGAACAATCCCGAGATACACTTCAAGGATCTAGCCCAGTTGAGACAAACTGGCACAGTAGAGGCGTTCATCACAGAGTTTCAGTGGGTAGCCGTGGCAGTGACAGATATATCAGAACCTAGGATGATCATGCTATTCACAGAAGGACTCACAGAGCCTTTGAGAGGATGGGTGAAGGCATACAGGCCTCCCACTTTGCAGGATGCCATCCTTTGCACTCGAGATCTGGAAGACTCGGTGCCAAAGACTAAAACTTTCTCCAAACCATTTGTTCCCCAAAGGGATCAAGACAGGAAGCCATTCCAAAGAGAATGGAAGTTCAAGGAGAAGTTGGATGATGAGACTAGACGAGAGATTATGAGGAAGAAGCTTTGCTTCAGCTACAGAGATCCTTGGCTCCCAGGCCACAGGTGCATGGGCAAGGGAGAGATTCATTATATTGAGGTAGCAACAGACAACGTGGATAGTGAGGAGGAGGAGCAGGACAGTGGATCCACTAGTTCAGAAGAGGAGTCAACACCAGCAGAGGAGCAACCGCATATACCACTGACACCGGCAGGAGCCCATCCTCCAGTAGTCCCACAACCGCCAAAGCAGGCTAACAGGAGGAAACCAGCAAAGGGAGGAGCATAGCGACCCTTTTCGGTGTTCCCAGGTATGATACCCTCCATATCAGAGGGATTATTCAGGGGAAACGTGCAATCGCCCTGATAGATGGTGGGGCCATCCACAACTTCATCGACGCTTCACTAGTATCGAGACGGGCACTTCAGACAAAGGAGTTTGAGGGGTTTGATTTTACGGTAGCAGATGGCTACACAGTGGAGTGTTTAGACATAATTCCAAACTTAGAGATGAAGTTAGGTAACTACACAGTGAGAGACACATTTTATGTCGTTGACCTATCAGACACAGATGTGGTGTTAGGATTTCAGTGGATGATTACCTTGGGAAAAATCACTACCAACTACCAAACCTTGGAAATGGGATTCAGATATCAGGATGGGAAGAAGGTTGTTCTAAGAGGTATGTCGACAATAGCACCTAGGATAGTTTTAGCCAAGAGGATGGAGAGGATATTCAGACATGGGGAGGTAGCATATGCCGCAAAATGCTTGATCACTACTCATAAGGATTGAAAAGATCGACAACAATACCACACAGAGATCAAGAATTTATTGGGATGACATCAACATGTCTTTGAGGCAATCCCACCAGGGAGACCACCTGACAGGGGGTTTGAGCACACCATTGAGTTAGAGGAGGGGGGAAACCTATGATCACCCCCCCCCTATCATCATCCTAGGAGGTTCAAGGATGAGATAGAGAAGGCAATCAAGGAATTGTTGGCGATGGGACACATCAAACCGAACAACAACCCATTTGCTTCTTCAGTTGTCTTAGTTCTGAAGAAGGATGGCACCATGAGGATGTGCATTGATTACCGAGCCTTGAACAAGAAAACCATAAAAAATCGATACCCTATCCCACATATTGACAAGTTGATGGATGAATTGCATGGGGTAGTTTTCTTCTCAAAAGTTGATCTACGCTTTGGATATCACCAGATCAACATCTAAGAGCAGGACATAGAAAATACGACATTTAGATGTCATTTTGGACACTTCGAGTTCCTTGTTATGCCATTTGGGCTAACCAATGCACCCACTACATTCCAGTCTTGCATGAACCATATATTTAGGGATTAGTTAAGGAAATCAATCTTGGTTTTATTCGACGACATCTTGATCTATAGTCGATCATGGCAAGAGCATATGAGGCACCTCGATGAGGTATTGAGCATCATGGAGGCACAATCATTATATGCCAAAGAGTCCAAGTGTGAGTTCGGTATGACAGAGTTGCTTTACTTAGGCCACATCATCAGTGCACAGGGGGTACAGGTGCACCAAGAGAAGATCACGACCATTCTGGATTGGCCGACGCCCAAGAACGTGACAGAATTGAGGAGCTTCTTCAGGATGTGCAGCTATTACAAGCGGTTCATCCGGAGTTTTTCTCAGCTTGGAGAACCGTTGATAGATCTTACCAAGCATGGGGCCTTCATATGGACCAAGAAATCATAGGAAGCCTTTGATCACATGAAGGAAGTCATGGGCACTTGTCCAGTGTTGGCACTACCAGACTTCACCCTGCCATTCGTACTAGAGTGTGACGCATCCGACGAAGGGATCGGTGCAGTTTTGATGCAGGGAGGACACCCCATTGTATTCAAGATCCGAAAGCTTAGTCAACCTAATAGGTTGTACTCCATTTATGACAAGGAAATGTTGGCAATCATGCATGCCTTGACCAAGTTCAGACAATATTTGGTGGGCAACAAATTCGTGGTCAAGACCGATCACAACAGTTTGAAGTATTTCCTTGAGTAGAAGGACCTCAGTGAGCACCATCAGAAATCCGTGATGAAGGTATAGGTATTCGACTTTGACATAGAGTATGTCAAGGGGAAGAAGAACATTGTGGCCGATGCACTATCGAGGAGACCTACGACATGTTCTTTGATGGAGATTTCAGTAGATTGAAAATCCCACTTGTTAGTGGAATATTCCAAGAACAAGTTCACTTGTGAGGTGATGGATGGGAAGATACAAGATGACCGGTACAGGGTCATTGATGATGTCATATTTTACAAGGATAGAGTTTACTTGGTGCCAAATTTAGGGCTTAAGAATAAAATCCTCATCGCAGTTCATGATTCACCTCTAGCAGGCCATCAGGGGTTTTTCAAAACCTACAGACAGATAAGAGAGAGGTTCTCATGGAAGGGTCTCAAACAAGACGTTATGAGACACGTCAGTGAGTGTGTGACTTGCCAACAGAACAAGTTAGAGCATGCTCTTCCAGCATGGCTACTTCAACCACTCCCCATTCCAGAGTAGAAATGGGAGAGTATATCTATGGAATTCATCACCGGTCTACCCAAGGTCCAGGGTAAGGACTGTATCTATGTAGTGGTTGACATATTGACCAAGTTTGCTCACTTCTATGCCATACCGACAAAGTACAACGCAGTTCAGGTAGCCGAGCTTTTCTTCACGGAGGTCTTCAGACTTCATGGGTTGCCGAAGAACATCGTCAGTGACAGGGATAGTCGGTTCATAGGGACATTTTGGAGAGAGTTGTTTCAGTTGGTGGGGATAGAGTTGACACCTAGCACCAGCTATCACCCTCAGACCGATGGGCAGACTGAGATTGTCAACAAGTGGGTTGAAGGGTATTTGAGGAACTATGTAGGAGGACAACAGAGAACGTGGGTAAAGTGGTTACATTTAGGGGAACATTGCTACAACACCACCTTCCACATGTCCATTGGTATGACACCCTTCCGAGCATTGTATATATATGATTCTCCCACTTTGGTAGATTTGGTCTTCGGGGAGAGCAGAGCTCCCAAGGCCAAGGATTGAATCACAGAGAGTCAGGAGATTCTCAAATTGTTGAAAGAGAACCTGTAGACGACGCAAAACCGACAGAAGATAAGCATGGACAGGCACAGGATAGAGCGCAGCTTTGAGGTTGGAGATTTGGTTTTCTTGAGACTCCAACCCTACAAACAGTCATCTTTGAAGAAGACTGGAGCCGAGAAGCTCAAGCCTAGATTTTATGGTCCTTACAGGATCATGCGCCGAGTAGGAGAGGTTGCTTACGAGCTAGAGCTTCCAGAGGGGAGCAAGATTCATAATGTGTTCCACGTGTCTTGCCTAAAAAAGGCAGTGGGACAATTCATTAACACATCAGAGGAGATTCCCTCGTTGGATGAGGAGGGACAGTTGGAGTTAGTTCCAAAGGAGGTTTTGGAGTTCCGGGAGCGGAAACTAAGGAGCAGGGTCATCAGAGAGTGTTTGATTAGATGGAAAGGGCTTCCAGTAGAAGATGCTACTTGGGAGAGCGAGCAGGTGTTGCAGCACCCTGAACTTGTATTGCTTGAGGACAAGCAATTTCGGGAAGGGAGGACTATAATGTCCCTTTCCAAATAGAAGCTCCAGAAAAGGAGGCTTAATGGTTTAAACCACCATGTTAGACTATAGCCAGGGCCAAAGAGGGGTAAACAGGGTTACTAGAGGTCACTCTAGTCGCAGGTGTTATATTCAGAAAGTCACATTGAGCTAACAAGGGTTAACAACGCTTTTAAGTCATTATGAGCTAAAAATAGAAGTCAACAGTGAATTAGGGTTTTAGCAGTGATTTAGGGTTTCAACATGTTTTAGGGTTTTGGAAAGATATAAAGGAAGGGTCAGCAACCTAATTCATCATTATGCAGATTATGACTTGCCATTGAGGAGAAGAGGCACATCTCAGGAGAGATAGTTCAGTGTATTCCAGGAGGAAGATACCAGTTGGTTGATTTCGGTGTTGAAAGAAACACCCTAGTCACCGGGAGGATCATCCAGGTATTCCATCATTCTTCAACAGTGCTCCCATTTTTTGGGTATTATCTTTTAGTTGCTTATTTGTATTTCGACTAAGATCCTTTTGTCTTTTGATCTAGCCAAGTGATGTTATTTTATTCAGTCACAATTGCTTATTTATATTTCGGCTAAGATCCTTTGTATGTTGATCTAGTCGAGTATTGTTAGTTATTCAACCACAGTCAACCATTTTGTAATACACAGAGATATCATAATACAAACTTTGCAGTCCTTTGTCGCGTTTATTATTTGTATGATCATTTATATGCTGTAAACCTTTGATCCTACATACACATTAGCTATGTTTCCTAGATTAGCCAAGTCAGGAACATTACACTCTTGGATTTGGAGGATCTGGTATTCAACCTTCTCCACCTCATTCATCTCCATCCTCTTCAGGAGGAGAATCCTCTGACGAAGGTAGTTCCTCATCTGAACCATCTTGGCCGTCGACACCACCTACACCCATGGAAAACCAAAACAATCCCGTCAGACCTGGCTTGATCATGATGACGTGGTTGTACCTAGACCCCAACACCCATTGCCAAAACACCCGAAAAAATGGTTACCTAAATTTGATCCGGATTCTAAGCAATCTACCGAAGATCACATAAAGAAATTCATGTTGGCCATTAGACTCCGAAGTGTAGAGCATGAAGATGTAGTATGTAGACTCTTTCCTTATACGTTTGAGGGCAATGCCTCTACATGGTATTTCTCCCAGCAACCCCAGACCGTTGTCTCTTGGGACAAATTCGAAACCTGTTTCTTAGAGAAGTTTGGAGACGATAAAACCCCTGAAGTCTTGGTAATGGAATTCTCCAGCCTAAAAATGAACCCTAAGGAGAAAGTAAAAGATTTTAACCAAAGATTCCTTACGTTAAAGAATCAAATTCTCGTAGATTCAATGCCTATAGAAAGTCTAATTGTCGCATATTACACCAAAGCCCTGCTTAATAATGTAGCAATTTGGGTTAAAAGGTCTAAAAAGTCTATATTACTGAAAGCCTTTGAGGAGGCAAGCCAAATTGAAAAGGACATATTAATTTTGAAAGACAATCTCAATAGTGAAGTTGAAACAACTTCATCCTCTAAAAAGAAAACCGAAATCCTTGCAAGGCCTCCCCAAGCCAAAAGCCAACCAAAAACTCTAGACTTAGAAAGTTTGCAAAAGGTTGTCCAAAGATTATCGAATCAAGTCGTAGACTTGAAGAGATCGGCTGAAGAAGCATCCTCAAGCAAAGGAAGTTTTAAACTTCATTTTAAAAAACCTTTTCCCCCGAACCGACCAAATCCTGCCCCTGAAGGTCTTAATTTTGAAAGTTTACAATACGCTTTGCAAACTATCCTTGAAGCACATGATAACTCTGCCCCTCCTGGATGTTTCAAAGACCTAGTTGAGGAAGAATTAGTTGAAGAAGAGGAGTCATCTCCCAATATCTTCGGACATTTTTCTGACAGTATATTTCAAGCAAACTTTGAAACTGTTCACCCTTAGAACATGAGAAGCAAAGCACAGACCAAACTATCTTCCGAAATGAGTAATAATGTGCCTTCAAAACAATCAAAACAGGCTGAAATAAAACAGAGTTTAGCAGCCCCAGTTTTAGAATATGACTTGATTGAAGATCTAAAGAAATTGCGGGCTAACATTTTTGTTTTCAAACTTTTGAAATTTCCTCTTATTTTGCAGAAAATGGTTCAGAACATCGTAGAAAATAGTAAGAACAACGATCTTAACAACAAGAAAACTGTAGAAATCAGTTCTAAAACAACCCAAAAGATCCCTACTAAAATGACATTCGAACCCCGAGATAAAATGGATCTGACTGAAAAAACTGTATCAAATGCAGATAAAATTGTTTTAGGGACAACAACTAAAAAACAACATAATTTTGCTGTTAATACATGTAAAAATGTGCCACCTTTCTTATTAACTTTAAAAAAATTTCATAGAAATGTACATAATTGCATGGTGGATTCTGGCGCATCATCGAATGTGATGCGTTTATCTGTTTGCCAAAAAATTAACGCAGAAGTTCAGCCTTCTAGTCTTAAAATCATTCAGCTTGATCGCACAAACGTTAAGGTAATCAGTGAACTGACAAATGTTCTAGTTAGGTTATATTCTAATCATAAGGTTCGCCAAATTATTGACATCATTGTTGTTGATATCCCTCAAGTCTATGGTATGTTCTTGAGCAGGGATTGGTCCGAGCAGCTTCATGGGTACTTTGCCCCAGATTGGTCTCATTTGTCGTTACCGGAAAATGGGTAGCCAAACAAAATTAGGATAAACTGTGAACGTTATCTGAAGCATACCGTGACAGATTTGAATGACCCAAATGAACCTTTTACCACAGCTACTAATTCACTTGAAATGCAGGGAATGAACACTTTCTTTGGTAACTTTATGGCTGAAACTTCCCCCACCATCAATCCGGAGCAACAATCAGAGCTCATGACCTGTACTCAGTCAACAGCTTTGCCAAATGTGCCAAACACTGTCGACGAAGCTCAGATATGGTCACTTTACTTCGATGGATCCAAATCCAAAGAAGGAGCTAGTGC
The DNA here is from genome assembly GCA_000966675.3 of Picea glauca. Classification (NCBI taxonomy): domain Eukaryota; kingdom Viridiplantae; phylum Streptophyta; class Pinopsida; order Pinales; family Pinaceae; genus Picea; species Picea glauca. Next base: position 105,439 of record JZKD02S1619598.1, read on the forward strand.
AGGATGTGTACTCATCGACCCGAAAGGTAATAAAAATTTCATTGCCTATCGATTAGAGTTCGAATGCACTAATAACATTGACGAATATGAAGCACTTATACAAGGGCTTAAGAAAGCTTTGGATATGGATGTTAAAAATTTATTAGTGTTCGGTGATTCAAATATAGTGGTCAGATAGGTAAGAAACTCCATACACTGTTTGTCACCGCATTTGAGAAGTTACCAAACCGAGGTATGGAGTTTGATACAATTTTTTTTAGCATTTAACATCAATTCCATTCCTAGATTAAGTAATTCTGAGGCTGACCTATTGGCTAATGTCGCTTCTAAAATTTTGCTCGCAAAAGGCTTGTCCCCGAATGCATTTTCGATTGAATTATTGTTCAGGCCATCAATGCCAGACAACATCACCAATTGGAGAGTTTTCGACGATGATCAACAAATCATCAACTTCTTGCATATGGAGGACACTTTCCAAGGTGCGATCATCGATGAAGGCACTCATGATGAAAACCTTCACAACTTCAAGGTAATATCAGATCCTAGATCTCCTGAATCGACATCTGATCTGGTAAACTCTATTCCCAGATCCGTTGTAAGACTCGAGAAGTTTTATGAATTGCATGATAAATTTAGAGGGCCGGTAAATTGTAAAACGAACAGTTCTTCCTTGACTTATGAGACAATAAATTTAGGGACTAAGGATAATCTTCAAAATATCAATTTGGGAACAGGATGTTCCAAGCAAGAAGGATCTGCTTTTATCAAACTGTTTAAAGAATTTAAAGACATTTTCACCTGGACATATGATGATTTAAAAACATTTGATCCTAACATAATACAACATATCAATAAACTCGGCCTTTTCAACAAAAATTAAGAAAAATGCACCCCAAATTGGAACCCATGGTCAAGAAATAACTGAATAAATTACTAAATGCAAAGATAATATTTCCTATGAGGCACACACAATGGGTGTCTAATCTAGTTCCTGTAAGGAAGAAAAGTGGTGAAATTCGACTCTGTGTCGTCGATTTCCATAATTTAAACCGAGCATCTGATAAAGACAATTATTTCGTTCCTCTAATGGAACAAATTCTTCAGGAGGTGTCTGGTTCTGAACGACTGTTACCGCTAGATGGTTTTTTAGGATACAACCATGTCCTCATGTCTCCACCAGACCAGTTAAAAACCACTTTTCGTACCCCCTGGAGCACTTATGCCTATAGGAAGATGCCTTTTGGACTTATAAATGCTGGGGTCACTTTCCAAAGAGTAATGGACATTGTTTTTCGTGGCCTCCTATATCAATCAGTAGTGGTCTATCTTGATGATGTAACCATTTTTTCTAAAAACAAGAAGGATCACTTGTCTCACCTTAGGGTTGTCCTAGAACGATGCTGCAAGTATGGCATATCTCTCAACCCTAAGAAATCAGTCTTTGCAGTTGAGCAAGGCAAATTACTTGGGTTCATATTGTCCAAAGATGGAATGATTATCGATCTTGAAAGGACTCAGGATATTGCTAAGCTCTCCCCTCCCTCTTCCAAGAAAGCCATGCAGTCTTTTTTAGGAAAGATTTACTTTGTCAAAAGGTTTGTCCCAAGTTTCTCATAAATGGTAAGGCCATTGAAAATTTTAATTAAAAAGGATGTTCAGTATCATTGGGGACCACAGGAAAATCAAGCCTTCGATTCCATCAAAAAAGTGATAATTGAAGCTCCTTCCTTGATGAGTCCCGATTTCTCGCAAGATTTCACTCTTTACACTTTCGCCTTCGACCGATTTTACGCTGCTGTGTTAACCCAAAAGAATAGTGAAAGTAATGAAATACCTATTGCCTTCATGAGCTTAGCTTTCAAAGGAGCAGAGCTTAACTACCCAACTGTAGATCAACAGGCTTATGCTTTTTTTAAAGCAGTGAAATGTTTCCGATCATATTTGTTGAAATCCATAACTAAAGTCATTGTTCCTTATCCTACTGTCAGTAAATTTTTAGTACGAAAGGAATTGGGTGAAAAATGGGCAAACTGGATGACATCGTTACAAGAATATTACCTTGAAATAACTCCTGCACAAATTGTTAGAGGTTAGGGCCTATGTAATCTAGTTGTTGATTCAGTTAAAGAACAAGAAATTCAAATCAATTCCTTAACTGTAAACGAGCATGACAGAAGACAAACCAATTGTTCACAAGTTGTTGCTAATTCTTGGTTTGATGATATTAAGTTTTATTTAACATACGGTTATGCTCCTCGCCATCTTGACCCAAAAAAGAGAAGAGCATTAAGACTAAAATCTACACCTTTTCAGTTGATAAACGACGTATCATTCTGAAATAATTTTGGTAGTGTTCTCATGCGTTGTTTGGAAAGAGACAAAGCAAAGAAAGTATTATCTGAACTTCATGCAGGTGAAGTTGGTGGGCACTTCGGTGGAGACATCATCGCTCACAAAGTATTAAGAGTTGGGTACTATTGGCCCACGTTGTTCAAAGATATCCATACATTATGTTGTAAATGCATAATCTGCCAAAAGGTTGTTGGACGAGTAAAAAAGGCAACATTTCCTTTGCAGCTTGTTTCGGTGGATTCACCTTTTCAGCAATGGGGTCTTGACATCATAGGGCCAATTAACCCCACTTCTTCACAGCAGCATAAATACATCATTACAACAACGGATTATTTTATCAGAAGGTCCGAGGCTGCACCGCTGAAAGTAGTAAACACTAATAAGGTAATATTTGTCCTTGACACAAATATCATTACTAGATTTGGCATTCCCGAATGTTTGGTCTTTGATAATGCTTCTTACTTTTCATCCCTCGATATGAGTGTTTTTTCTTTAGAGAAAGGGATCAAACTGAAGTATTCTGCCAACTATTACCCCCAAGGAAATGGCCCAGCAGAATCAACGAATAAAAATTTGATAAAAATCATCAAGATGACAGTTTCTGAAAACCACAAAAATTGGCACAATGCGCTTTTTAATGCACTCTGGGCTGATAGGGTGACACCAAAAACCTCTATTGGTAACTCCCCTTTCTTATCTGTCTATGGAAGAGAAGCAATCCCCCCTCCTCGTGTTGTGCTTCCCTCTCTGCAATTATTGCAGAAAGTTCAAGAAGAGGAATGCCCTCCTCTTGAAAGTTGAATTAATGCCTTGTTGAAACTAGAAGAAGTAAGAACACAAGCAAAGGAGAGGTTGGATCAACACCAACAGATTGTGAAAAGTTGGTTTGCTTCAAACTCTTCTTCGGATAGAAACTTCGAGGTAGGAGATTTGGTTCTCAAATGGGATAAACCTCACGAAGGAAAAGGGGAACACACCAAGTTCTAGAACTTGCGGTTGGGGCCTTTCATAATCGCTGAAAAACTAGGTTCCAGCTCTTTCCGTCTACACAGTTTGGAGGGACAACCAGACACCTTCCCAGTGAATGGACAAGCTCTCAAAAGGTATTTTTCTTCATAATTCCAGATCCACCTTTTGTACATATTTTTATGTTTTGATTTACTTTTGTTTTCTGATTTTGGTTCTTTTCATTTCGCTTATTTTTCGTTTTTTTTCTGGTTAAACTTATGTCTGTGTCACCTTTTAGTTCAAAAAGGGAAACCATAATGCATCATTATGAAGCACAAATCAAGGTCTTTTCGAAGCATCAATACTGTGAATTGCTGAAACACAGACTAGCTAAAGAAACTTTATGTATGAAGCAGGTTTCCTGGTTTCACTTTATAATTATGAGCAAACAGGACCATCATTAAAGCTCTTTACACTGTCCATGTTTTTAAAGAATGCAACTCAAGTATGCCTTCTTGTCCTCGAAAAAATTAGTTTCATCCGAAAACTAATTTCAGATCATAATGAAGGTTATCAGGTGAAAAATTAAAGGCTGGAAAATATCAAGTGTTCTGAAAACTGAAATTTTCAGCATCACCCCGCTCTTCTGAATATCATTAGATTTATGTCAAATTGTAAATAATTTCTAGAGAGTTGTGGGAAGTGTCTGTAAACCCTCCGAGATACTGAACAATTCTGCTGGCAGTGGGTAAATGCATGCATGATGCCAAGACAACTTCGTCGGGGTACTGAACAGGCTTGCTGGTAGCGAAGCAATGTCGGGTTCCAGAAAATTATCAGGTATAAATTTTGATATTGGTCATAAGTGCCCTTCATTTTGTATTGAAAATTCTTGGACAGGGTAGAGGCGTCAGAGTGGGTTAATTGACATCCTTGTCGAGGCTATGAACGCCTACTGGGAGCAGCAGTGGCCCTGTCAACAGTATCGGAGCCATTGGCTTGAATATCGTTGCTCTCGTAATTAAAATTTGTCATCGGATTTCGTTTGAACAAAAAGACATCTGAAGCTGGACTGTGTGATGATTGTTTGAATTTGATTGAGATGCTTGTTTTCCTTCAGACTGTTCTTTGATCTTCAATCTTTCTAATCAATCCTAACATGAACTCGTTGGTGATGCAGGGATAACTGCTTCCCCCAGTAAGTCACCACTATTGGCAGCTCTACAATTTTTTGCTATTTTGAACAACAAACAACACTTCCTGTAGCTTTCTACACCTCATCCCATAATTACTACCATTTGTGGGTGATTATTTGGTTAGAAAAAGGATGTTTGATTATTCATGTTTTATTTTTATCTTGAGTTTTCATGCTTGATTCATGACTAAAAGCACAAATCAAGCATTAAAACTTAATTTTGCATTTTAACCCTATCCAAATGTTTGGTTTTAAAAGGTTCAATGTGCTTACATTTGCCTCATGTCTCTTACTTGAATGATTTTTCTTTTCTGAAGCTTATCAAATATCGATGAAATACTTATGTTGATTTGCTTTTGGACTATAAGCTTATCTATTTGGATCCTTTGTAAATAAACTATTATACCAAAATCGATTTTCATTTGGATTGTAAAAACGTACCCATTCCTAACCTTTGCAAATTGATTATACCCAGTACATGACGTGGGAATTAAACACACAAGAATTGTATCTTGTACTTTGTTTTGGCTGGCAGAATGAGTTGACATGCCTCTCATTTCGGGTTAAGAGTTTGTGCAGTGTGATGTACTCAGAGCGTTCATTACCAGGAGTGTTCAAACCCCATAACCGATACCTCTAGGTATATTCTATGATCGCACAAGTTCTCAGCTTATTTTATTTTCATGGTATCTACTCAGACTTATCCCTCTTACCACTACCATTTGAACCCACAGTTAATTTGAATCACCCTTGTTACAGTCAGTTTGAACCCATAATGTCCCATGTCATTCGAGTAGAACCGAATGGCCCTCAAGCTTTGTTGCTTCATGATGATGCGAGTGAGGATCTGAAAAACCAGGGTTGGGATATGTTTATTAAGAAGTTCCAAGGGTATAACCTGCAAGTGGCCAAAGAATTCACCCTAACATTTGATGGATACAGAGCAAAGGTTGGTGATATTCAGTTGGAGGTCACCGAATATTTTTTGAGTGAAGCAACAAGGCTCCCTCTCACTGGTCAGAAGTGGTTCAAGAATTTGAAACTTGACGAAGTACCCAAGAATCTTTTCGTTACCTCTAGAAAGATTGACTGTTGTGACAAAGGTATTCCGGTCTCCCTGCTAAAGGTTAGATGGCACGGTCTGTTAACAATTTTAAAACAATTTATTACTTGTGAAGGTCGTTGTGGCCTGGTTTTCCTTTACCATGTGCGTTTTCTCATGCATTTTATTGGCTTCCATTTAAACGTGTAGTTTTACTTTCTAGGGAGTCTGTACAAAATGTCGAAGAGATACAAGAAGTAGAGCCTCGACTCTAGCCTCTTTCACCATGGTTTAATTAAAATGTTGTTGGTTCATCGTTTGAAAACCCTGGGTGATGATTGGGACGGGTTCTTAACTCGAAATAATTTTGTTACAACATTTCCTGAAGAAACCCTTGTGATGGATAAGCCTATGATAGAAAACCGTCTTGATTTCTCAAGTGTGGCAAGCCAGAATTTTCGGAGGAAAATCCTCTTGAAGGGGCATTGCCCGATCAAATTTTATGTGGGCAATAGGGTATTAGTGCTGAGTTTATAGAAACTCCTGTGCGTGAACTGATTGTCTGCCCTAACCCTACTGTAAAATCTGACAGTAAAAACCCTCGCAAACAGTAAAAAAAAATCAAGCAATGTTAGGGTTTCGTAATAAGAGGGTTGGTCGACTCATTTCAAGGAGTCTGCATAATAGATCCAAGCCTCATGTGAGCTTGATCGATTCGATCAAGATCCATGAGGATTCAGACTCCAAGATTGAAAGGTTTCTAGCAGAGGAAGATCTGAGTTGTCCCAAACCAGATCCTAATCAACCATTCGATTATGTTAATAATCTCCCACCGCGTTTAAAAGATAGCAAGGGGTTTATTGGTATTAAGCTCGGTCAAAGGCCGACAACGAGCAACGTTGATGTTTTGGCACCCAATTATACGATTCCTCAACAAATCGCCCCTACAGTGCATTGCGAAGTCTGCTTGCATTGGATAGGGCAATACTATACAAATATCCCCATTCTCCAAGCAAGGATCTCACGACTCACAATGAATTGTTGGAAAATGAAAACCGTGAAGTCAAGGCAAATGCACAAAGACAAGCGAAGCGTCTAAAAAGGACAGGCAATATTTTTATTAAAATTGCTGACAGTGTAAAGGCCGTGATAAATTCTGAGATATCACGATCCATCTTTTGTTATTAATTAAATGGTAAGATTGATTTTTGTTACAGTCATGCTTTCTTTGTTGTTTTTCTAATCAAATGGGATCAATTTGGATTTCTGTTACCAATAATAAGACTTGCTACAGAATCGAGAGATTATGTAGCCAAGTCATTTTTCATATAAAATTTAGAAATTGTTAGTTAATAAAATATTTAACTTGCTCCCATTTCGTTTTTTCAGGACAGGGTGTATCTGATGATGATCTTATGGGATGGAACATGCTCGACTTAGTTGATTAGCTATCTCCTTTTGTTTATTTTGTAAATAGGAGAAAACTTTCATAAATTTTGAAGATATAATTTGATCATGAGTGGCTCTAGGCCCTCTATATTTGTAATGTTTAGATATTTTGAGATCTGATCCTATATTAGAAGATAGGAAGTTTAGATTTCACAAACTCTTTAAATACTCTATATTTTGTAAAGGAAAACATCTTGGCAAGGGGTAGAAGATGGACGAGTGATTCCAAGACTTAATGAAACAACATATATGCATTTTGGCTTTAGCCTTTTGTAAATGATGTTTTCATTTATGTTTTGTTAATCCTGATAGATTACTAGGTCTCATAGCTTTAGACTTAATGATCTATTATGTTTGAGATACTTATGTTATAAATATCGTCTATAATTTGGTGCTCCAGATATAAATACTATGATCATATCTCCAATTCGAATGATAGGATTTATCTTTGAATTTTAGCTGAATGATGAAATGCAATAAGTTACACTTAGATTTATCTTGTTGTAATTATGTGCAATTATAAGATCACATGGTTCAATTTGTGTTTCCTCCTCCGTCATTAAACCTTAACTGCCAATACATGTTTTAAATTTATTTAGAACAGTCATAAAGTCTATTGCATATTTTTCTCTTGGGCGTGGAAGTTGGATGTTCTTCACTCATACAGAAGCTTGGATACATCTCACTAACTAACAACAAGTTAGTTCCTTTCTGTTTCTCAAATTCAGTCATTTACATATTAATGAAACCAGAATGTTTGGTTCAGCTTTTGACTACCTGCACGTCCGCGTTCCGTAGTTTATTCAATTCAAGAATAGTTAGATTTATAAAAGAAAACATAAAGATTTAAATGTGCTTTCTTTATCTACTTCTTAAAAGAAATTATTTTCACATCGATTTCGTAAGTTTCGATTAAAACTTGCAATTTGTAAATGATGTACATAAGTGAGATTTGTATATTTTTTGCTTAAATACACCTACAATAGTTATATTAGAGCATATGTACATATATAACATATAGTTGTTAGCATTAGTTTAGTTATTCCTTTAACGGGGCCATTAAACCCGTCAGAACGAGTTACACCAAACGTCTTGGGTTATTTAGACAACCCCGGACCAGACTTGTTCTTCCAGTTGATGGACGGTCAATTTCTCCCGTCAACATGTTGTTGCAATTGAACCCTTTCATCCATTATTCTTGTGATCTCTTGATGTGCTTGCTCTCCTCTATTTTGAATTTCTTGCAATAGGCCTACCTACAAGTATTGTAGTTTTCGCATCAATAGCCTCGATACAACTAGGTTCAGATGTAGTAGTGTATTTACTTGTTGTTGCAATTCAGTCGTTGGAAATTCCAGTGCATCTGTCTCAAGTTGTAGTATCATGTGCCCAACTGTTAACTGGGTCAAGACTATATGCACACTTTTTGCTTCCTTTCCTATAATTGTGGATTGTCCTTCCTCAACCCTACGCTCTTTGGTGATGCTCGCGGCTTCCAACATCTATTGGAGTGTTGCAAGTTGATCATGTACTCTTTGTTATTGTTCTACTTCCTTTCGTGTGGATTCTTCCATTATTTCTTTCATGGCATCCTGTATCCAATAGTCGATCTTATCCATATCATCATTCGTAAAGGTATACACTGGGGCTTCTTTATGCGTTTTAGTCTTTTTTCGCGCCCCTCCTGCTGGTTATTTTCCCTTGTCCTTTTGTTTGACTCCTGTTTGTTGAGATTCTTTCGGGATGGGCCAGGCATATCACATGTTCCATTAGTCTAATCATTTCCCTACTCATCATCTGGTTCCTCATCACTTTTATCTTTCTCTTCATCCTCTTATGTTTATCATGTTTTCTTTGCCGAGCTTTTCCAACCTTCTTCCTAGTCATTCACTATCAAACACGCGTCCTATGTCGTCAACCTGTAACTGGTTGGAAACCATTGGCGTGACGGGTCCTTCTTGGCCTGCACAAACATGTGGTGTTGGCCTACTTTAAACCGTGTGATATCCTTATATGTTGCTACCGTCTCTGTTGATATGCACGGTGTGTGTGCAACTGATACATAATAGTATCAAAGTATACAAAGAATACAACATTGGTGTCATGTTGTCTTCTCTTGTTCATCGTATGCCATAAGTTGGCATACCTCTCGACCAAATTTCCCCTGCTAGATGTGCCCATGCACTGATAGTAACCCAGTTCCTACAACCCTATCAGTGCAATCAAGATCAACATCCATGCATAATGGAATTTCGTGCCCTTTTCCTGAGCCTTAATACAATCCTATAAAAACCGATTCACTGAGAAGGTGTCCCATTTCATTTGAACCCCTCCAACACATTTCTCTGCAACTGGAATAGTTGCAACTGGTACTTCATCTTTGTGACACTTGCATAGCATCTTGCAAGTCAATACTTTCATCGCAAATCTAACATTGTCATCATTGATGTTTTTTACATCCAACCACCTCTTTCCTCTGAATGTTTGGAACTTGTCTTTCATTGCCTCAGAGAGGGCTCACTATCCTGCCTTGTTGAATAAACGATTCAGATCCTCGTCAGCTTTTGGAAGTCCTGTAATACATGCAAACAATGCAGTGTCAATTGACACTGGGGGATTAAGCCATAGTGTACCCCCATGGACAAAATTGAGCAACATCTTCACACATGCAATTATCTCCAAACTTTGCCCAAAATGTGGAATCTCCAACAAGTTCAATATACCTTCCTTATCTAACCCCGTCACACACTCCTATGTCTCCAGCAGGATTTCTCATGTACCTGGTACGCTCCTCATGAGAAAATATGTTTCCTGGCCAACTCTGAGAATTTTTGTTCATCGATGATGTCACGATTCGTGAATTTAAGACCTAAAATATTTCTGAGCATCTCTCCTTCAAGGCTTACCCCAGGCGGAACTAGTGTTTATCCAAACAGGGACTTCCCATTGGCAGGTACATGTATCGGTGGCGCATTATCCATCCTCAGTGGTAGGTAATATATCTGGAAACTCGCATGTGACACCGAAGTCGAAGCTCCAACTACTTCCTCGACCTCTAGTGTCTCTACTAGTCGTTTTGCTTATTTTCACACTACTCCAAATGGTGCTCCAACTTTGGGTGGGGCCATTCGTCTTTTGTGATGGATTCTTGGACTAGCTCTGCATTTGTTCTTTGGTAGTTGTAGCTCAACTCCGGTTCTCTCGAACTCACTCTGGTTCGCTCTATTTTGTTCTCGCTTGCATCCAAAAATGACTTACACTTAACGAACTTCTATTGATTTTGTGCCTTTGAACTACCTTGTCCAATACGCCACCATGGTTGATGAGTTGTTAAATAAATGCTTCTTTATTACCAAATCCATTGTGTGATTTTTCCCTGGTACTACCAATCTATCGTGATTTCCGACGGATTTTACTATTTAATATTATACGACACCTTTATGATCTGTCACTCTCACTTCATAGCCATCGTTTATGTGCTTTAATAATTTTAACAGTCTTGTCATTTCCAAACTATGAAACGGTTCTTACCATTGCATATGTGTGTTTCGCAGTCTGTCTATTTTGTGTATTGTCTTATAAATTGGTGTAGTTCTATTCTAATGTGTGATAACCATTCCTTCTGTGCAATTTTTCGATGCCTTGGTACTCTGACACTCTTTTTCTTTTTTCTATATCTACTTTTTATTTTATTTTCTTCCTTTTTCTACTTTTTTATTTGTTTTTCTTTTCCCCTTCCTACTATGGTACAACTACTATGATAAATGTGTTCTGGTGCAACCCAGATTATTGCGCAAAGTGTCGGTCATCTCTGTAGAGTTTCAGCTGATTTCCATTCACCATTCCTCTGAGGACTTCTCCACTCAGGGTTTCCAACTCCGCAACACCTATCTCTGTAACGTGTTGAATTACATAGGGTCCTAACCAATGTATTCTAAAATTTCCTGGATGTTGCATAAACTTGTTTTCATAAAGTAATACCAAATCTCCCACTTAAATTTTTTTCCATTTAATGTGTCGATCATGCCGAGCCTCCTCTCTTGATTTCTGAACTTGTCGATGGAACCTCGCGACAAATCAGTCTTCTTCAAGTTGTACCAATTGTGATAGTCTCTCCTCTACTGAACCACAGTCTGAAAGATCAGTGTTTGTTGCAATGTGCGGGCTAGGTAGAATAAACTGCATAGGAATTATGCTTCTTGTCCATAGACCAACCTAAAAAGATTCAGCCCTGTCAACTTCTTACTTTTAGTCTTGTAATCCCATAACACTGCAAGAACTCTTAAGTCCCAATCGTCTCTCCCTATGTTGCAAATTTTTGTCAAAGCATTATCCAAGATCTTATTGAAAGCTTCCATTGTTCAATTGGCCCAAGGATGATGCGAGGTATTCTTTTGATGCCGAATTTGAAACTCCTTAGTCAATGCTACAATTGTATTATTCAGAAAGTGTGTGCCTTGATCCCTGAGTAATATGTACAAACATCTAAACCTTGTGACTACAGTCTCAAACAAAAACCTCGCAACAGTCTTTGTAGTGCAGTATGTAACTCGAGTTGCTTCTGCCCATCTTGTCAAGTACTAATTCACAATGATTATGTACCTTTCCCCTCATATTCTTGTTTGTGGGTTGATTGGCCCCACAAAGTCTATGGCCCATTTCTCAAATGATTGCAGTGTAACTTGTGGATTCAAAGGCATTTCATCCCTCCTAGATGGCTTTCCCACTCTTTGACATACATCACATGACTGATAGTATTCCTTCGCATCTTTGTGGAGTGTAGGCCACAAAAAACCTGTGCACAAAATCTGCTATGAAGTTGCTCTCCCTGCATAATGACCTCCTGCAATCCCATCATGTGCTTCTTCAAGTATCATCGGTCTCTTGTGTTCCAACACACGATGTCTTAATACTCCATCTACACCCAACTTGTATAAATTCCCTGCAATCAACTGATAATCTGATACTTTCACTACTGGTTGTTTCTTCTACACCATTGACATGTTTGATGGAGCCATGCTTGTACTTAGAAACTGCACGATGTCCGAGAAGTAACCATCCACCATCTTTCCTGCAAATAGTTGTGCATCTAGGAAGTTGTCATCTAAGTTACCTGCATCTTCTCCTCACAATATGTGTGATAGATGATATGGTCATGCATTCAACTTCCCTGATTTCACCACAACCTCAAAATCATATTCCTGAAATAATTATAGTCATTTGCATATTCTCGCCCCCAACACTGGCTTGTTGACTAAGTATTTTAATGCGAAATGGTTTGTATACATCTTAAAGTGAGACCCCAATAGATAGTTTCTGAACTTTTCTAGTGCATAGACCATTTCCAATCCTTCTTGTTCCTTGGTAGTATAAGTATTCTCTATTATAGACATCTTCCTACGTGCAAAAGAAATTGGATGATCCATGTCTCCCTCCACTGGTTGGGATAGTACTGCGCCCAACGCTATGGACAATGCATCTGCGTGTACATGGAACTCTTTGTTCCAATTCGGAAATATCATAATCGACACGGTTACAAGTTTCTTCTTTAAGGTGTATAATCCCTTCTAACAATCCTCGTTCCATTGAAACTTTGCTTCCTTCTTCAATAACTTTTCCATACTGATGTGATCTGCACGTAGCCCTTGATAAAAAAATTGTAATATCTTGTATGACCCAAAGTTTCCCTCAACTACCTGACTGATGTAGGAAATTCTAACTCCATAATTACTGCAATCTTGGTTGGATCTACTAATAATCATTGTTTGCACGCTACATGTCCCAACAAAATTCCAAACAGTGTGCAAAAAATACACTTCTTCAAGTTCAGTGAAATCTGACACTGTCTACATTGATCCAACATTAGCCTAAGGACTTATATATGATCCTTCAATAGAATGAACATAGTCCAATCATCTAGGTACACTTCAAGGAACTTATGGATAAACTATTTGAACGCTACAACCATTACTCTGGAATCAGTCCAAGGGGTATTATTGTATATTGATAACTTCCCCATTCTGTCGCAAAAGTGGTCTTGTGTCGATCCTCCTGCGCAATTTTTATCCGATGGTACCCCGAGAATCCATCTATGAAAGAATAAGTTTCATGGCCTCCTACGTTCTCATATACCTCCTCTGTGAATGGTGTTGGGAATGAGTCATGTAAACACGCGTCATTCAACTTCCTCATATCCACACAGATCTTGATTCCCCCTGTCTTCTTGTATTGCACTACCACTGGACTGATCCACTCAGATTCTTCTGTTGGTTCAATTATTTCTGCGTCTAGCATCCTATATATTTCATCCTTCACCTTCTCATTGTACTTCAGATTTAACCTATAAGGTCGTTGTTGCACTCGCTTAACACCTGGTTTCAATGGAATTTTCATCTCACCTAAGTCCCCAACGATTCCCTTCATCTCTGAAAATTCCATTGGTAACAGATCTTGATATTCTCACACTAAGTATGAAATCTTCTCAATTCTCTCTTCACTCCAATAATCTCTTATCTATGCAAACTTTGGATTCTTTGTCGTCCAAATATTTACCTTTCGTGTATTTATAGGTTGTGTGTATGTGGTAGATTCAATCTCTATCCCTTCTACTGTTCGTTCTCCTTCCGTCTCTGGTACTTGTACATTTTTGGGATCCTCTTCCTCGTGCTTTTCCTTAGCTACATTGTAGCAATCCAATAGCTCATGGATGGTCATAGATGCTCTATGCGCACTTATGTGAGACACTCTGTTGAGTGCACTGAGTCTAGCACATGACTTATTTATCATCATGCCCGATTACTCAAATGGAGTATTGCCTCGAGATATGATGTAGACGATGATATATTTTGATGCCATGATGCTATCAAATGATATTGATAGTGATGATGATGCTCATCACTTGATCTGCATGATCATGAGATAATTTGTGTGGCTATGATGATGCTACTTGTAGAATGACCGACAAGACTATGTGAGCCTTTCCCATACCATGCGAAATGGATGGATGTATTTGAGACCATTATAGATAATACCTCCCTAGCTAGGAGGGAGTGTTTATATTATGGTAGTTGCGGGAGGTATTAACCTCCATGTGTAACCTTTGGCTAGAATAGAATATTCATAAAGCAAGAGAAACCCTAAAAAGATGTGTAAAAACCCTAGAAGACTAGTCGACTCGGTAGAATAAATAATATTAAAGTATTACCCTCCAAAAAGAGAAGTTAGCCTAGACAGGTAACACGAAGCACTATAAATAGGAGGTGCTTGAGCTCATTTGTACTCACTCACTTCACTCACTCTCTCAAGTATAGCACAAGTTTGGAGCTGCAACTGCAAGAATGGAAGGTGGATATTCTGGGGTGATTCTTGGTCTCTCTCTCTAGCACTATCTAGCCTAATGTATGTGCCTTACCTTCTAGTATATCTTGGTGGTATTCTTGGTGACATTTTGGGTGGTATTATGATATTCTTGGTGGTATTCTTTGTAAGTGAAAATACAACTGTTGCAGTTGAGTATATTTCTTGTTCTGTAGTTTTGGGAATTTCCGTCTAGTGCGTTATCTTTGGATAAAGATGTGCTCTCTTGGTTATCTGTCGGTTCTAGTACTGCTTCTGGAATCATTCTATCTAGCAAAGTTTATGGTGCTCGAGGGTGGTTGCGTTCCTATGGTTGGGTGACAATATTGTGATATTGTCTATGGTTAAACAAGCACATCGAATATTGTGATATTTTCTTGCATAAGTCATGCACTCAACAGAGTGTCTCCCTGCGCATTTCCAATTCCAAATACCAGTTCTTTGGAATTGTGCCCAATGTGTGTATAAATTTGTGATTCCATTCTATTTCTGGTACTAAACTCCATAGAGCCCTGCACTGTTCAACATGACCCATTGGATCACTCTCTCTTGTATACTTCTGCGCAATATTTTCTTTCTCGGTGTGAATGGAACATATGGACAAACTCTTTGAATGATATAACCACTACTCTAGAAAAACACCGCAGGGCCATTCTTCAGTCCAAAGGGAATTATTGTATATTGATAACTTCCCCACTCTGTCACAAAATTGGTCTTGTGTTGATCCTCCTACACAATTTTTATCTCATGGTACCCCGAGAATCCATCTATGAAAGAATAAGTTTCTTGGCCTCCTATGTTCTCCAGTACCTCATCTGTGAATGGTGTTAGGAATGAGTCATGTAAACATGCATCATTTAGCTTCCATAGATCCATGCAGATATTGTTTCCTTCTGTCTTCTTGTACTGCACTACCATTGGACTGATCCACTCAGATTCTTCTACCAGTTCAATTATTCTTGTGTCTAGCATCTTGTCTATTTTATCCTTCACCTTCTCCTTGTACTTTAGATTTAACTTGTAAGGCCATTGTTGCATTCGCTTAGCACCTGGTTTCAGTGGAATTTTCATCTCACCTAAGTCCCCAGTGATTACCTTCATCTCTAAAAATGTCGTTGGGAACAAATCCTGATATTCTCGCAGTAAGACTGCAATCTTCTCAACCATCTCATCACTCCAATAATATCCTATTTGCAGAAACTTGGGATTCTCTATCATCCCATTGTTTACCTTCCACGTATTTATAGGCTATGTGTATGTAGTAGATTCAAGCTCTAGCCCTTCCACTGCTCGTTCTCCTTCTGTTTCAAGTACTTGTACATTTCTTGGATCCTCTTCCTCGTGCTCTTCCTTAGCTACATTGTAGCACTCCAATAGCTCATGGACAGTCATAGATGCTCTAAGTGCACTTATGTGTGACACTCTGTTGAGTGCGCTAAGTCTAGCACATGACTTATTCAACATCATGTCTGATCACTCAGATGGAGTATGGCCTTTAGAGATGTTGCAGATGATGATATATTTTGATGTCATGATGATATCCAATGATACTGATAGTGATGATGATGCTCGCGACTTGATTTGCCTGATCATGAGATAACATGTGTGGATATGATGATGCTACTTGTAGAATGGTCTGCAATACTATGTGAGCCTTTCTCATACCATGTGAAGTGGATGGATGTGTTTGAGACCATTATAGTTAATACCTCCCTAGCTAGGAGGGAGTGTTGATATTATGGTAGTTGCGGGAGGTATTAACCTCCATGTGTAACCTTTAGCTAGAATAGAATATTCTGGAATCAAGAGAAACCCTAAACAAATGTGTAAAAACCCTACAAGACAAGTCAGCTTAGTAGAATAAATAATATTAAAGTATGACCCTCCAGAAAGAGAAGTCGGCCTAAATAGGTGACAAGGAGCACTATAAATAGGAGGTGCTTGAGCTCATTTGTACTCACTCTCTAGAGTATAGCACAAGTTTGGAGTTGTAGCTACAATAATGGAAGGTGGATCTTCTGGAGTGATTCTTTGTCTCTCTCTCTAGCGTTATCTAGCCTAACATATGCACCTTACCTTCTAGTATTTCTTGGTGGTATTCTTGGTGAAATTTTTGGTGGTATTCTTTGTAAGTGAAACTGCAACTAATGCAGTTAATTATTGTTCTTGTTTTGTGGTTTTGGGACTTTCTATCGGGTGTGTTATCTTTGGAGAAAGATGCGCTCTCCTGGTTATCTGTTGGTTCTAGTATTGCTTCCTGAATCATTATATCTAACAAAGGTTATGGTGCTTGGGGGTGTTTGCGTGCCTATGGTTGGGTGACAATATTGTGATATTGTCTATGGTTAAACGAGCACATAAAATATTGTGATATTGTCTTTCATAATTCATGCACTCAACAGAGTGTGTCCCTACGCATTTCCAATTCCAAATACC
>JZKD02S1619598.1:141215-155681 GCA_000966675.3 Picea glauca
AAAAAAAATTTGTTAACTTCGGGACGAAGTTCCTTGAAGGGGGGGAGTATGTGATGCCCCATACTATTAAATAAGTAATAAGAATAATATTTAATAAATATTTGTTGGTATAAAAATAGAAATAAAAAGAAACAATAAATAAATAAAAAGAATTACTTTATTAATAGAATAAAAGGGTAAAAATAAGAAAAGATAAATATATATAAAGCTAAATTAAGAAAAATCTAAAAATTACATGATTAATTACTTAATGACAACTATAACTCATGCATGGGACTTCTTACATGAATGAGTAAGAAGAATTCTATATAATGAAGGTGGAGAAGAAAGTTTGGCCTCCTTTTCTTGTGTAATTTGAGGAAAAAGGCTTGAAAGTTAGCATAGGTAGTTGATTGAGGGTTCAAGGGCTCTCGGTCATGAAAATTGAGAGGGTGGTTGGGAGGAGAGTCGTCCCCCACACTTTGTTGTGGCATGCTGGATCAAATCTTGGAGCACAACGGTTCGACATATATAACATTGTATGTAATTCGATTTCTTCAACTCTCAGGTAAGTTTCTCACCACTCGCTCATTCTTGTGAATTATGTGATCATAATCAATGTATTTCTACTTTCTTTGTTTAATGGTTGCAAATTGTTATGTTTATTTGGGCATTTATATTTAATTAGAATTTGAGCCATTACACCCATTTCGTAACCTCCTGAATGATTAAACATAATTGTTTTTGCTCCAACCCATTATACTTATGGAATTTGTAAAGGGCGAGGAACCCCATTTTTTCATAAAGAGATTTGTTGTAGATTCTTGGCTTTTTTTCCCAATGATTAGCTTCTACGTTGAGCTCCCTCTTAATGTGGAATAATTAAATTTGATCAAAGGATTGAATGAGATGCTTGATGCTTCTCAAAATTGAGTTTAGCTTGTTACCAGATGGGAAACCTTGCTCATTCACTGCTTTTATTACCTATAACGAGTCTCCAAACGCCATCAGATTTGATATTCCTTCTTCCTTAGCCATGCTAATGCCACACCATAGCGCATAGACTTCATCCAAGTTATTTGAAACATTTTCCAGACCCCAAGCATAATTCACTACTTCATTTCCTCCAGGATCTTGGATTATCCCCCCCCTCTCTTGCCACCCATGTTATTCTAATTTTAACAATGTTGATTTTCTTCTTTACACTAGTCAAAGCAGAGAGATACTTTAAATCTCCTAGATTAGGATTGATCACCTCTTTATAGTATCTTATTTTTCTTTTATCATCTAATTCTTTATCCCACCATAATTTCTACTTAAATTTAGATGCAATAATATTTTTAATATTATTGTTATTCTCTAGAGTGACATATTCCTTCATTCCCCAATGATTTTGTCAAAAATTGACATCTTTATTCCAACCCCACTTGAGTTACAGGTAGTTTTGACTGGAGATTGAAGCAATCTTAAAAAATCAAATAGAAAATCTTAAAAGCTTACTTCCATAAAAATAATAAGATTGCATTCCAATGAATAAATGCTAATAAGTTATTATAAAAATTAATTACAAAATTTTAATACATATCAATAAATTTTAATTTATCATAAATATTTATTACATTTAAGTGAATAAGTACCAATGATCTATTATAAAAATTAATTACAAAGTTTTAATACATATTATATTTTAATTTGTTTATTCACTTGTGAGTTAATTTTTCAATTTATAAATTCACAAAATTGAGAAACTATCGTCTATCAACTTCTCTAATTAAAAACATTATTAACCCTAATAAAGTATATTCAACCCTAGTAGATTATTTCCAATTGTACATTTCAATTCTAACAAGGGGAGTTGCGGAGCAACAAGTCCCTGCCAAAGAAGGTGAAAGCACGTGTCAAAATCTGTACTCCTGATGATACATTGCCATCAGATTGAAGTGTTTAACGTTGTTGAAGGCTTTTCAATCTACCTGCATCCAACTAGTGGTTGTTTGTTTTGTTTGCGGCTCCAAAAGAGTAGTTGATGCACCTCTTAGGAATGCGGGGAGTACAGATGTATAGGTGCGTGAATGAAGGGAGGGCTTTCTTTCTTTATAATCAGAGGAGAAGCTATCTTACTTTCCTGGTAGTGTCCCTTCTGGTTTCGATGAGGAGTGAGGTGGAAGGAACAAATGCTCTTGAAACAAGCTTCTTC
This sequence comes from Picea glauca, assembly GCA_000966675.3. Taxonomy (NCBI): domain Eukaryota; kingdom Viridiplantae; phylum Streptophyta; class Pinopsida; order Pinales; family Pinaceae; genus Picea; species Picea glauca. The sequence continues at coordinate 143,392 of JZKD02S1619598.1, forward strand.
TTCATTCAACAAAGCATCAATAATTGATTGGCTCACATATGTTGCAGGAGATCTAGCTCAGGTACGTTTTAGAGACAACAGTTCTTCCATCCATAATGGTGACTCTAGTCCCGTGAGCAATTTTAGTATCGTAACATTATTCGGATCGAAGGGGATCCCGTTACTAATATCTCATATGGTCCTAACTGCATCTATTCCATCCATCTGAGCTAGGAGTCTGCTTCGTCGATGCATATCTTCATGGAAGAGAGAGCCCTTCATTCATAGAGGTGGGTGGGCTTATAGAAACAACTGTATCCGGATGACCATTAGTATTCGGGTTGGGCAGATAGTAAAGCATTGGTAGAATTCTAGGAGTCGGTTGTAGAGCTTGAGTATACTTCAATGTAAAACTGGAATGCTTTTCCACCAAGAAAAACATTGGTTGCTCGCACATCTGCTCTTATTGCTTCCAAAAAGCTTTGTTTGTATACGATTTCACGAAGGATTAATGTCCAGGCCTAGAAAGATATAAGAAAGCATGAATAATATAGAAAATAAATTTAGTACATTGACATAAGCAGTTCTTCCATGTAAACAACTCTTCATTCTACACCTAAATTCAAAAACAAATTTCGCTTAGGCTAACACGAAAGCGATCTTGAAATAGATTAATAACAATTAAATAGTTTGTATGTAACGTAGCTTGCAAGCTACCTTCTAATGCTCTGAGAAGAGGAGTCTCTTTTGAGTTGTGAAATTGCCTCTCAATCTTATGTATCATGAAAATTCCATACCATCCTCAGAGCGGTGCGCTCCAATCAACTCCACCAGGAAGTTGAATTGAGAAGTTCTCTCTCCATTATTAAAATAATGCTTATATTCTAAAAGCAACACTTATATATTTTACAGCTCGTTGACACAGTTATTTAGACCTTATCACGCTCAACCGGAATAATAATAAATTGTAAAGCAATTACTGCTCCATAAGATATTATAATAATTAATATTACTGCTCCTTTAATTAATATATGATGATTATTTAATATTAATTTTTGTTAACCATTTACAAAATAAATAATTTCAAACTTTTATGTGATTTAATATTATAAAAAAAGACAAGTGTTACCAGTGTTCATTTAATGCACATGCATTCAAACACTTGCTTGCTAACTTAAACTTTTCTTCCAAGTTCAATGACATCAACTGTGTTTTTGGTTCCTCTGCTAGATATCTTCTCCACTCTAAGCGCCTTCAAGAGTAGAGACCCAGTTACAATTTAAATTTGCTCTCTGGTGGAGGAAGGACAGTCCTACCGTTATTTCCAGCCAGGGTATCGGTGAGAAAGGTGAGTCTATCGGTGAGTCATAAGAATTCAAGGTGACAACTGTAGCTCGAAGGCTTGGGACCGACTTTGCTTATGGCATTGAATTGAGTTTGTGGTGCTCCAGTTGAAAAACAATTTGAATCAAAGGTAAATTCAAAATTATATTCTAAATCTTAAATTACTTTTGTGAAGTTGAATAACTGTAAAATTAGTCTACCATGTTCTTTTCAAATTGCACTTGCAAAACTAGTTCAGTAGGCGCATTCACTTTCCCCAATTTGAAAAGAATTCATATTGGATTTCACAGGTGAGAATTGCTACTCCTGCTAGTCATTATTTTCTTCTGATTTCTAATTTCTTGTGGCTCAGCCGTCCCTTCGCAGTCATAGATAGGCCACCCTATTGCTCGGTACTAATCAAACATGAGATAAGCCCCTAGATTAGAAAGACACACATCCTCTGGCGAGATAAGCCCCTATATTAGTTGACTCGCGAGACAACCCAAGAATCCATCCATCTCTTGGCTAGTTTCTTTGCTCCTAAATCGTGATATAAAATCCATCTTGTGGCCCATAAAGCATACAAATACATCAATGTGCAATCAAATGTTTATTTGGATTAGAAATAGTCCATCAAACATACATATAAAGGAGATGCATTAGCTGTGCTTGCTTTTGGACTTTGAAGTTGGGCTAAAACCAAGCAAGGACGGGCCACTCGCTTCGCTCAACAAAATCTGGCCCGAGACCTTGTTGAATAGTTTGGTCACTGGGTGAGTGATTGCCCATGAAAGGGTTGATTTTGGGCCACCGCTACGGATTTAGCAGGGATGGGAGGAAGAGCCCGCGACATACCGTCGATAACATGTTTAGGATCCCCGGCGTAGATCCTCCAGGTCGAGATTGAGTTTACCCGGCATAAGCAGCAACTAGCATGACAGAGGTCATAACAACATAGTAAGCTAGATAATAAAGGGAAAAATCAAAGAGAATAACAGTGGTTCGAGATGAATAACCTTCAAAGGAAGATCCAAGCGCAGTATATAGGGTCCCAAGTGAAAATCCACTTTACTCCAGGGAAGTAGCAGTGTTGTAGTAGTGTTGGGATGGATGAGAAAAGTAGCAGTGTTGTAGTAGTGTTGGGATGGATGAGAAAAGTAGCAGTGTTGTAGTAGTGTTGGGATGGATGAGAAAAGGAAAACCAATTTGCAATTTACAGAGACAAGAGAGGGGTTCATCCAGATGAGTGAAAGAACAACGGTGGGAAAGCACAATGACAAAGACAACTGAAAGTCAGTTACAGAGACAAGAGAGTGTTATGTCATCTGGAGGGGCAAGCACAACGAGATAGTGTTTATAGTGGAGAAGAGAGGATTGCATGGTATCCTCATGTCGATCATACCTACAACAATATTGCAACAGGACAAACAACCACGTTGTCTGTGATCAATCTCATAATTCTATAAAGTATTGCAGTAAAGAAAAGAAAACGTTTAACATTTAATGTTAGTGAAGTAATTCTAGACCTATGTCTAGCATTACTTCACTTCTCAACAATTTAATCAGTGCATGTCGAAGGCGTAGAGGGACTATAGAGATCGATAATTCGTTGAATTCATATTAATATGTCATTTTATTATCATTTCTATTTGTATTGAAATGTTTACATACCAAAGGTTTAGAGCATTGACACTTTTTTTGAGGTGCTTGAATAGGCCTGACAACTTAAATGTTTACATAGCGCGAGGTCCTTAAACAGGTATGACAGCTTAAATGTTTTCATACCGTGAGGCCCTTAAACAACCTGACAGCCTTAAATGTTTACCTAAATAGGCTTCTCAGAGTACATTTTTCCTCGAAATTTTCCATACAATGTTGAAGTGAATTTGGACAATATTGTTGTCCACCGCCAGTTGCATATCCATTGTATGTTTCATACTTATTCTATGGTTGGAATGCAATTTGGTCATCGTTGAAGATACATACATTGTTTACTGGTTCAGTGGGTGCTTCTTGTTCGTTGGTTCGTCAATTGTTGCTTGTTGTTGTTTGGTTCAACTTTGCAAGGCTGAGGACCTACGCCTGGGGTCGGGCCTGTTGGTGCTTGTTGCTTTCTTTTGTTTACTTCAAATTTGCAAGGTTGGGGTCCTGCATGCACAGTTGGAGCTGTTTTTTTTTACTTTGCGGGGTCCAGGTGTTGCACCCACAATTCGACCTATGCTTCTGTCGTTCATCGTTTTGGAGTAAGTTTCGATGCCATAATTTCATTTCTATTCGTTCTTTGATGTTCATTGTTTGCAGTTTGCAAGTAAGAATGTTTGATTATTTCTACTGGCATGCTCGTCATATGTTTCGGGTTCCTTTTGTGCTTGGGTTGCAATTTGGTAATCATTGGAGATACATATGTTGTTTACTTGTTCAGTGGTTGTTGCTTGTTGTTGTTTGGCTCAAGTTTGCGAGTTTGAGGTCCTGGGGCTGCAGTTGGGCTTGTTCGTGCTTGAAAGTTGGTTTATTGCTTGTTGTTTTCTTTTGTTTACTTCGGCTTTGCAGGGATGGGGTCCTGCGCCGGAAGTTGGAGCTATTTTTTTTGCACTTTGCGGTGTTCAGGTCCTGCACCCGCAAGTGGACCTGCGGTTCTGTCATTTTTCATGTTTAGCGAAGTTGAGATCTAGCGTCTGTCCCATGCCCACCTATCATGCTCTTAAATTTTGTTCCAATTTTTTTTCCTAGCTCTGGACCATACCTATATGCCATTGCAAAATGTTCTTGTAGAAGAAAAGGATACTGAGATGGTGTTAGCAAGAGTGGTGTTCTGTGGATTGCAAATTGCAGTATTCAGTTTCTATGTTGTTTGGCGTGCAACATAGCTAGCATAATGAATGTGTTCTCAAGTGCATCACACCATTTACATTTGGACGAAACTGTTATCATTATAGGATACTTTGGTGTTGACATGATACAAAATAGTGGCATAACAAATAATTGGACAACTACATGTGTAATTACAATGTCTGTTGTCTTTTTGTTAAGATAAAACATGTGCAAAACACACTTATTAACCATATATGGTGAAATGTGCCCATATCACAATACAACCTCTTTATCCTGTACACAGACTTGTGTGACCACGATACAATTTGTCTTGTACTTGAAATATGAGATGTAAATCAAAGATACTGCAAAATTATATTTCCATGTCTCAAAGCATATCTAGATACTTTGCTGCAGAAAACCAAAATCATTCAGCTATGGCCATGCAATTTTTCAATTTTTTATGGCTTGTAATATATTTTGGGCAGGAAAAACTTTATATAATTACAACTATGGATGGAGAAAAGAAAAGGTTCATGTTTATAACTATATTTTATTCTATTCGTTGATTCTCACTTACTGTATGTACATATTACTCGTTCTCCCTTGCATACCAGCTTCCATTCATGTTCATTGTATTTTGTGCGTTCCCACATTGAAACAAATAGAATAGTTGGAGAAAACGAAGGAGTCTTTACCGCAAGTGTAGAAGAGGAGATACAAAGGTACATGCTTGTACCGTTATTTCATATTCCATTGTTTTGTATTTCATTTATTGTCTGTATATCTGTTCACCTAATTTATTATATGTACATATTGTGTATCTTCGTACATAATAACTTATCTTCATGTCCTCTGTATTTTTTGTGCCGCTACATTGAAATAAATCGAACTCTGTTTATTTTTCTTACATGTCTTCTTGCATACCAACTTCCTTCATTTCCATTGTATTTTTCTGCATTGCTAGATTTAAACAAATAGAGTGGCTGGAGAAGATGATGGACTCTTTGTCGGGAATGTAGAGGAGGAGTTGCAAAGGTGCATGACTCTACTATTATTTCATATTCCAGTGTTTAGTATTTCATTTATTGTTTGTATATTTTTTCTACTTGTTCTATTGCTTTGCACCTATTTTACTGTATGTAGATACTATGTATCTTTCTACATAGTAACTTATCCTCATGTGAATTGTATTCTCTTTGTCGCTATATTGAAATAAATAGAATTGTATTTCTTTCTTTTACATGTCTTTCTGCATACTAACTTACCTTCATGTCCATTGTATGTTCGGTGTTGCTACATTGAAAGAAACAAATTGGTTGGACGGGAAGATGAATTCTTATATGCCACAACAGAGGGGGCTGAAGCACAATCTTTGAAAAGGTATACCAATTGTGCTAGTAAATCAAACACACAAAATGGGTGGGTGCATATAATATTGGACTAGAAAACAATGATTTGGAAACAATGGGCCTTTGTTGAGACTTCCCGCTTCCAAACATTTCCCTCCCCATTTCTAATTTTCCCACTTTCTATTATCCCTTTTTTTCCCTCTTCTATACTTAACCGAATTCCCCTTCGTTTTTCTTGTCTACTTTCACTTTCTGGTTGCTTTGCTTAGTCGTCTTTCTGAAAATGTCTAGGTGTGCGAGTTGGTGGACTCACGGGTTCACATTTATACTCATGCTTCTATATCATGACTTCCACTGACGATTTCCTCATTTCATACTTAGCCACTTTTTCGATCGCGAGTTCCTGGGCTGGCGGATTCAAGATTGTGCCTCTAGCTTCGGAGGTTCCGCGATATACATATTGGTTGTCATACCCCCCCATCATGCCATATTCCCTGTTACACATTTTTGCAGTCAAAAAATCTGAGGCATACAATTTAACCGTCGGGTCCTCATGTTTCTTGAGTATCCCTTGACACCCTATTTCGTATTCCATCTCCTTCAACCCTATATGTGACATTCAGAACAATTATGGATAATATACAATGCATATGTTTATTTAGTTTTTTTATGTTCATCTACACATTCTTGCATCAGAAAAAGTTGGACTAGTGACATGGACATGAGCAGTTAATCATCGCAAACATCAACAGACCGACAAGGCCAAAGGTAAAGATGCATATATTGTGTTCCTCATATGTTTACCAAACAAATGTCCTTAGCTATTTATTCATCTATGCCATGGTAAATATGTTGTTGTCATCTACAACACATACTTTGCAGTTCACAAGAAGTATCAACGAGCACAAGTGAGACGTCGAACATAGCGCAAGTTCTGCAGACTAAGAGGTCTGGTTGCAAAACTCTAGCTCCACACTTCATCCAAGTTGTGCGTCTACTTGTACATTTATGCCAGGAAAAAAGAAAACAAAAAAATAATGCAGACTACCATTCACATTACTTTTCCTGTTCAAAAAATGTCACCAGGTCTAAACTTATAACACCATAAATACTATCAATAGAGGGCTTGAACAGTCATCGAACTGGACAAGTATTCATCGGGGACATAATGGTCGTCTATAGCACCTACTTGGACAAGGAAAACAAAACTAGATCCATGATGTGTGCTGACATGACAGTCAATGAAGCCCTAATGACAATCACACTAACTATTCTCACATGTAACGACCCTTGATTATTAAGTATAATTAATTTAATAGTATAATCCTAAAAGATTAGCTAAACTATATTTATGTCTTAAAATAACCTTTCTAATTAATTATTATTAATGAGTTAGTCATGATGGTTAATGAATCATTTAAGTATTAATTAATTCATTAATTAATTAAGTATTAAATAAAAGGTGGAGAATAAAATATAACATTAAATTAAGTTGCGTATACAAGAAGGGATAACATAAAAATCCCGAGAAGATAAAAGAATTAATGGGAATGGATAAGGGTAATAAATGGGTTAGGTAGGAAGTTAATGGGGGAGGAGTGTCGGGAAGGAGGGATAAGGAAGGAAGGAAGGAGGGGGAGGAGGATCATTCGAGGGGGAGTTGGCCATAGATTTTGGGGGGAGCTCTGAGTATTGCAGAGAGGGAGGAATTTTGTGATTGGCATTGACACAGTGGACCGGGGTTGATGGGGGTTTTGGGCACGGAGGGCTAGGATATCCGTTGATATCCTAGGGCTAGGAATTAACTAGTCGGCAGGGAGGTCGGTTTTGGGTGGTGTTCTAAAGAAGCGGGAAGGAAGGAAGCTGCGGACAACAGGAAGGATTATTAGCATCATAGTTAAGGTATTTAATTCAAATTTATGCATTGTTTTAATTAGATTTATTACTCATTGATAAATTTTACTTGCGTAAGTGTTGAGAAAATTTGGAATAATTCTTCTTTTATAAACCTGGTAGAAATTGTTGTACATTTGGTAGAATTTGGTAGAATTATTAGATGTTAATTTAAAACCAGTCATTACACCACACAAGTTGTCCAGAAACGTGCATAAAAGATATTGCCAGGTAATGGGATATCCATTACAAATTTTAATATATTGTCCAAAACAGTATATGACCGTGGTGATTGTGATCGGATTATATCGCTCAATGAAACAAGTATTGTGGAAAAAATTCCTGCTATTTGTTCAGAATATCGTTTCGTCCCGGACACAACTATCAACCAACTTGCACAGAGAAACAACACTTACCCAATCAGAACCATTGGTGCAGCTGTCACACTCGCGAGATAACTTGGCTCGCAACACATTCTCCATATAAAAGATGGAGAGTCAGACAATGACAAGGCAATAGTATCGTTCTCCATATCTAGTTTTGTCCTTTACTTTCACATGTTCATGTATATTGGTTATGTTACACAACTATTGCAGTATTCCATGTTGCAGCAGCAATTGTTCGACACCTATTCAAATTTGTTTTCCTTAATGGAACAACAATTGCATAAAGGGCAATTTCTACTTATGCTCTTCAAAAATATAACAAAGAAAAGAGATGTTAAAGAAAGGATCTTTCGCACAACCCAAGCAACATTTGTAATAGAATTGCGAACATACATAGTACATGATCTCAAGAAACTAACTAGCTCTACAACTATTGTGCGTATACATCTACAATTTCATCCTCGCTTTGCTCATACAAATTGCCTTCACCAATTTTCAGCAGTTTTTCTTTTTTTGTTGTGCAATTGTATATTATATTGTTCAATATATTAACTACTATGATCACGTGTCCAGGTTGACGGTGTTTTGGTTGCAGCGAATGTGTACTCGACCCCCTTCGAGCCTGTATGTGTGAAATGAAACTCTCTTGCTTCTGCTTCTGCTTTCATAAATGATGATACAATTGATTGTCTACGATGTAATAAAAAATTCCCTTACATATATAGACATTGCCTCAATGCTTCCATCCAAACCATGGGCAACATGATCGTACATTGTTCAATTAGACAGCCTATGTTACAAGATGTGCTTCTTGGGTTAGCATAATTTCCATATGAGGTATACCTACAGAAAAAGGCAAACAATGTCTACATGTTGCGCGACTTTCAGATACATAGCAAATTTACCTTAAATGAGGACAATGTGATATTGCATATCGGCTGGAAAAAAAAATCATATCAAGCTTTGGCAGGAAACGAAAAAATCTCATATGTGTCTATACTTTTTCTTCAATACCCAAATGAATGTTCATCGGACTCAAGTTCTTTGAATTTTACATCTATGTCTGTAAAATTTTCTTTCCAGATATTTTGTCTCTTTTTGTGCTCTTGAAAAAACAAGGAGAATCTAACTACAAATCAAATCGTTGTTGTTATTTTGAAGTTTTCTTGCATCTCCTAGTAAGAATTTTGCATATTTTTTGGGTTGTCCAAATGAAAAAAAAAAATTGGTGGCTAGCTGTAGATTTGTTGGAGGAGTCTGCACCTTTTTGGGTGCCCAAATTGGAAAAATGTTTTCCAACTATATAACCATGGCAAGATTTCTGCATTTTTTGGGTGCCCAAATAAAAAAGAAGATGATCTCCAACCATACATTTATGGTATGATATCTGCATTTTCTCGATGCCCTAATTGAAAAAAAGGGCTCAACATGGAATGAAGCATGAGCTTCGGATCTTCAGAACTCGCTATGGAGATTGGGGAGTTCGGGCATTGGAATTCATATAGGCAAGTGCATTTATTGTTGATGTACAAGCACATAAGATTGTCCAGTCCACAAATGGGAAGCATGAGGACAAACACATTACAAAGAATCCAAATGTGAATAACTCGGGCCCATTCTTTGAACTGTCGAAATGGCTTGCTCCTTTGGGTAGAACCATCAGGCATTTCCAACAATATTGGAAATTTGGCATTCTTAAAATTGGTAGTGATAGAACATGGCACTATCATAATAAAATGTCCATAGTGATCTTTCTTCATGGTAAAATAGTAATCAACAAGTTTCTTGTTCCCCATCTGGGGGTTTAGTTATAGCTAGGATAGAATGGCGAAGCTCTGCTGGTTTTGTGTTGTCTTGTGTTTGGAAGACTTTTGTTCGTATCTCATGGCCCCGATTATTTTCTCATGGGAACATATACCAGATATAAGAGAAAAGCAATGCCACACGTGTTTTTTATATATATATCAAATTGTTTGATGCATAGGTTGATCCATACTGCTCTATGGACCCTTGTGGGATCTCACTTGGCGCATTATGTGTTGATGCGTTGCCTCGTGCCTCGACTTTCAATACATTTGGTGTTTACTTGGCTCTTGGTTGTATGCTTCGTTCTGGAAAATTAATGATACATTCAGGATCTTGGCGGCTTTTCTATGATCTTAAAGAATATACAGGACCTGCTTTGCCTTTTAATATAAGCTCTCTGACGCAAACGTAGTATGTGGCTCGTTTTAGCACTTTTCCTTGATCGATGAACTTAGCAAAATTAATCTCCAGGAATATTTTGAAATAAAAGGATATATACTATGTGAAGTCCAATGGAACTATCATATCAACCACAGAACAATAAAATTCAAATTCGTCTTAAAATTCGAATTCGTCGTTGTTCTACTTACGGTGAAGTTGACATTACAATAATTTTGCTTAAACATCCCAAAATTGATTTTCTTGTGGCTTTTTTATGCTTCTCTTATACAAACACATCTTGGAAACTATAAGCATGGCTCGCTTTATCTATTCCTTGACTGAAGAGCATGTTCACCTGTTTAATGCACTTCACAGTTACTGTTAAGACCATCAATGGGGCTTTCTTACACCAATTCTCGCTTCCGAAAATTTCCATCGCCTTTCTTTTTGCCCTCTGCTTTCCCTTTCTGGTTACTTGGTCATTTTTTGGAAAATGTCTAGGTGTGGGGGTTGGCGGATTCACATCTTCAGATTTTCACCGATACTTTTATATCACGAGTCCGACCGACTGGTTTCCCGTTTCATATTCAACAAACTTTTTGAATTGCGGGTTCCCGGGTAGGCGGGCTCAACATTGTGTTTCCATTGTTCTGTCGCCTGCAAACAACACCCGAACTTCCCCGATCTACAAATTGGAAACCAAATTCCCCTTTCGTTTTTCTCGTTTACTTTCCCTTTCTGGTTACTTAGTCATTTTTTCGAATGTATTATGCTTTTATAAACATCACCCGAAGTTCCGCAGTATAAAAATTGATCGTCGAAGTCCGTCATTGTCCCATGTTCCATGTTACACATTTTGCAATCAAAAGTTGGGATACATACAATTTGACCATCGGGCCCTCACGTCTCCTGAGTAGAACTTGTGGCCCTGTTTTCAAGCCCGTCAATATTCCCTGTTCCGAATATGTCTCATGCTTTTATATCATGAGTCTAACCAACCGCTTACCCATTGCATACTTGGCCATTATTACCATTGTTGGTTCCTGGCGAGGCTTGCTCAACATTGTGCTTCCATTGTTCCACTACCTACAAACGATGCCCAAAATTCTGCGATATACAAATTGACCGTCGAAATACGTCATTGTGCCATGTTTTGTGTTACACATTCTGCAGTCAAAAGTTCGGAGACATACAACTTTACCATCGGCCCCTCACGTCTCCTGAGTATAACTTGTGACCCTATTTTGAAGCCCACCATACCGCTTTCCATACTTGGCCATTTCTTGGAATCTCTTTCACGGTTTGGCGGGTGGACGAAATGTGCAATGCTTAATCGCTCTTCACCATCCATGCCACCTTCGCACTTCTTTCTAGATATGCAATTATTAAGCTTTAATGCTAATGTCTCATCATGTAAGAACCATTAATATTGTCATTAATGTCTGAAAGGCTGGGGAAGATTTTCATTAATACGAGTTAAACCAAGATTTGTGGAGAGTTGTGTTATCCTTTCCAAGTATTCATTTCAAGCATCATGCAATCTCTTTCACGCATCTTTCGGTTTGTGCCTTTACGAAATCTCTAATCCTTGATCGCTCTTCGTCGTCACCGCCACCTTCGCACTTTTTTCTAAATATGCAATTAGTAAGCTTTAATGATACCAGCGCATTACGCACGAACCGTGGAGATTGTCATTGATCAGTGAAAATCTTGAGGAGATATTCCATTGATACGCATCAAACAAAGATTTGGGGAGGGTTATATTATCCCTTCTGAATTTTCATTTCAAACATCATCTGGAGAAAACAAAAATTCTCGTTAACGTATGGCAGCAGTTCGACAACAGTTCTGTCCAGATACAGTAAACACCTTCGGGCATGATGACCAAATGTTCCAATACTCTAGGGCATATTCTTACTACTCATCTCCCTCCGCCCATGAGCAAAAAAGGATATGGTCCCTTGGTGCATCGAGAGATATATTTCAAGCCAAAGAATTCCAAGGCAACCCCGCCTGCTCAGACAGCATGCTCGCTTGCATTGATGGCTGGCACAGAGGTTGATGAGGTTGATTTCGAGCCAGGAGAAGATGATCTGATGGACAATGATATGACAATGGATGATGGCAATGCAGACGTTGTTCCCACTCTAGCGCCCAAATTGAAATCAACTATAATGGGGGGCACTTCTCGGCTCGGTAATGGTAGCCCTGACAAGACCAAAAGAAGGGGTTTTAGAAAATAAATCGACATTGAACGCAATAGCCACTTCGCAGCTTGAGAGTAGGAATTCTAGAGCTCCAAATTAGTCCATTATAGGCGGAAGTATTTCGCTGTAAGGAAATGGTCTCTTGATGC
>JZKD02S1619598.1:155691-165949 GCA_000966675.3 Picea glauca
AAAAAAAAACGATCAAAAGATATACAAAACCAAGAATTTAAATATGGATGAATTATGACATGATAGTAAGGCCAATCATAACTCAATGCTAAATTTCACCAAAATAAACTAGGATGGGAAGAATACATGACTAGAGATTGGGAATATAGATGATGGGGGCTTATTTGAAGGCTAACAAGGTAAGGAAAATATGTGAAAACTTTATCTTATTGATAAGGTGACTATACATATTTCGTAAAATGTCAACATTCTTATTGAGAGAATAGGAAATGATAATTAGGAAACAATTGGTATCGAGATGATCACATGGCATTCATAATACTAATGATCCTTTGTAGAGTTAGTTTGAGATGACAAACTTAACCAAGTACATCCCTGCACTAGATGGATGTTTTGATGATAATTCTTGCATTAGATGTGATAGTTGGTATTCCTTGTATATATAATCATGCAAGCTAGCGGCTTGATGTTCTTGGTGAATCATGGTAAGAATGTCCATGATGTTTTATTACTTTGTATGTGTTATGTGTTGAGATGATTATTATGTTCATGATGTTATGCTATCTTAAGAGTTATGTGGTATTTACATACGATCTTATGTGATTTTATTTAGTTATTGTTGATGAAAGTCTATGTCTTTGATAAAGATGTGTTAAGGTTATATTTCTTATGATAGTATCTCCTGATGTGATGGCATGATGTAATTTCTTGGAATTAATTTATGATAAGATCCTTTATGATGACATGCGTGAGCATGTGGTGATGACAATGATGTTGTATTATCATGATGACATGTGAGAGTTAGCTTGCGGGTTCTTTCTATGAGATGTTGATATTATGATTATAAATAATGCATTGGTTGCATGTTGTGAGGTGGTGATTGTCAGGTTATCCACCAATGGGCTGAGAGGGCCGATTTATTTGATGATCTCAAGGGAGACCATACCTACGAAGGATATTATCTACAAAGTAAGACCTTATGGGTTGGGGATAAACTCAATCAACCAACCTATGTTGGTGGTTTTTTTGTCATGTATAACTCTCAATGAGATATGGGATCATCTTGAGTAAGCCATAGTGTCTGATATTGGAGTTGTGATGTTGAAGTCTAGAAGAAGGGTTGGAATGTTTTTCTTCGGTGGTGTAGTAGGATTGGACATTGATACTCGGGGCTTGTAGTTAGTAGTTGTGAAGGGATTTTACGTCAGCCTTTTGAGATGCACATGGTGTGTGAGTACTAAGATATATGCTTGCTTGGGAAAATGAGGTATCGAGCCTTGGGGGTCTGGACAGAGAAGGCGGCTTTAAGCCTAGTTTCGAAAGTTGGGAAGAAAAGATAGAGAGTACTCACACTTCCCTGGTGTTGTGATGTGGACTTTTGATGCATATTGTAGTCACTTGGGTGGCTTTATATTAGTCTAGTAGAGAGTGTTGTGGAAGATACACGGAGAAAATTAAAAACCTATAAGTAACATAAAAACAAATTTGTAAGTGAGTGTCTATATATTACCTTTCATAAACGATATTTACATAAATTGCATGCATACTGATAATTCTTAGTCTCGGGGTCTGAACTGCCATGAGGGGAAACCAATCGAGTCTTGTATGCCAAAATAAATTGTAGTCAATAAAAAGTGATAAGAAAACATTGCTTGAATGTCTAAACATTATTTTTCCACGTAGGGCACAGTCGACAAAACTAATAAAACTAGAAATTTGCATTTGACATAACCAAGGAAAAACTAAAACTTATACCAATATTCATGGAATATAGCCTAGAGGTGGCGGTGTGTCCTTCAACAAGATATTCCCCGCATCTTCGCAAGGGGAGATCGTTAATATGGGAATGGGCTGCCATGGTGTGTGCGACATGGTAGCTCCATGCCCACCCCCCAACCACCACATTTACTCCACATTGATGTGTGACACCCCATATGGGGGAAGTATCATAATTAAACTTAACTTTGGGATGATATATATATATATATATATATTTGAGAGGAGCTATGTGGCCCGCACCTCAGGTCACATGTTTCTCGAGTCACAACCTAAGGGCTCAGCCTCAGGTAAGACATTATTTGTTCTTCTGTGATTGGTGGCCTGCCATTCTTCTTATCCGTGGACCAAGTCTGACTTTGGCTTATGCAAGGGACCTAGATGATGGGGGATCTGAGGTACCACCCGTACCTCTATAAGATATCATGAAGTATTTGGAAGTGGAGGCTCGGGACTACGAGCCAAATCCTTTCCTTTCTAGAGCCTTTTGTTCTCAAGAGGAATACCATGTGGAATTTCGCAATACTAGCGCAAACTTTCACACACCCTTCTTTGACCAAACAATTAATTCTATGGCTGGGGAAAAGAGTTCTCCCTCCCTCCATTCGTGTGATGGAAACCCAGATGGTGATTATCCCCAAGAATATAATGGAGAAGGAGTATCACGATCCCCTTTGTGTCAGTCCAAGGTTGTTTCAAACTAAGAAATGGGTCAAGCGATCTCTCCATGCGGTGGTAGTTTCTCTGGTTTTGATGGAACCCTCCCCCGTCCTTGAGGCACTGGTAGATGTTTGAAGGAGTGAAAGGGGGAATTAAAAATGGTGGTATGTAAGGATATAGATATATTTGAGATTATGAATCTCTAAGGAAGAACTCTGGTGGCATGCTTCTACGGAAAATGAGCCAGGACTGAAGCCCTACACTGATGGATGGACAAAAACTAGCACCCTTTGTTACGGTATTCCCCAAAAGCGCATACCATCGTTCGTGGTTGGTCAGTTTTCTTCTTCAAGGCCTAGGAAGATTGTGGGGTTATTCTAAATTCCACTTGAGCATGGGGCCCTTCTAGTCTATTTATAAAATGGTGGATGCCTGACTTGGACCCCTCCATGGAATCGATGGCAGTCAAAAGGCTATGGACGAAGGAAGCCCCGGAGGTGGTTCAGAAAAATTAGGGATGTTTATTTGACTTGAACCATCCTAGAAATCTAAACCAGATTGTAGATTGGCCTAGATAAACATCAAAGTTGATGTGAGATACGGGTTGATAGAAAGTCTTAACCTGGTTCATGGGGACAAAGTTTGGAGACAAAAAGTCGATTACTGGAGAATCTTGTTCAGATGTTATGGGTGTCATGAAATTTGTCATGTACCGGCTCACTGCAAAAATGTTTCACCTGAGTTCTCCCCCTCTCGAAAGGTTTGTCACAAGGTAGTTAGCACAAAAATTGGCTCAGAATCCCCTCCAATCACAGAAGAGGCTCGTTACTCCAGTTCAATTAAAGCATACAAGATGGGAAGGTTCCAGGAGGCTTCCAACTCTTCTTTGGTTGACAATTCCTCAAGTAATATCCCCCCATCCTCTCTGGTTTGTCCTCTTTCTCATGTTTCCCTCCCCTCCCCACTTCATGTACCTCCCACTTCTTCGGTCCCTCCCTTGAATCCTCGCCCCTTTTGGTCCCCTCCCCTGTCCCTGAGGTCTCCCCTGAGGAGTCTGTCCCTTTAGCCTTGGATTTTGATTTAGGTGTCGTAGCTCCCTCGGGACTCTCTTCCTCTTCTAGAATAAAATCATATGACCTTCTCTCTAAAGGGAGAAGTAGAGCCCCCTCCTCACCTCATGAAGACCTAGCCCCATACCCCCCATTTTCAATCTGGTGGGTAGGAAGTCTCATATTCTCAAAGCGTACGGAATGCCTGACCTTCCCACCATAAATGATCATTCTTTCATTAAATGTGTGAGGTTTGGGGGGTTCCCTTAAGATATTATCCCTCAAGCCACTTGTCTAGAGCCTTAATCTGGACATTCTTCTTCTACAAGAAATTATGTGCAAAAATCAGGAGAATTTTATAACTTTGGCTAAAAAATTGGGACTTATGTGCCTTAGATGCAGATGGCATGTTCGATGGTTTGATTTTGGGTTGGGGGCCTTCTTACAATGCCTCGTCCTCTGCTTCCTTTTGGTCATCTTTATCTGTAAAGTTGAAAGTCAAGGATCTTGGTTTTTCTTTCTTGGTACTAAACATATAAGGACCCTACGTTGATCAAATCCCCTTCTGGGAAGAATTAATTTATGCAATAACCTTCAACAATCTATTGTTGGTGGTAGGGGTAATATTAACTTTTCTCTCTCCCGTAGAGAACTCTGGGGGGATTCTGCAAGGTGGATAATCAAAGCGACTTCTTCCTCTCTCTCCTGTCCAAACTTCATTTGGTGGACCTAGATCCTTTAAAATTAGTTCCTACCTGGCCTAATCAGAGGACCGGGAAGGATGAAATATCCAAGAGGCTGGCCAGGTTCTTGGTGTTACAAGATCAATTGGGAAGAAATATATTAGGCATCTCTCAAGTCAATGAAGTTGGTGGCTTGGACCACAAACCTATTAGCCTAAAAATAAAGTCGCAGCCTAAAAAACTCCTCTCCCCCTTCAAGTTTAACCATGTTTGGATGGAATAAGAGGATTTCTAGGCCTTGATTTGAACCTCTTGGGAAAATCTGAATCCAGAGGAGTCTCTCTTATTGATGCAACAATTCACGGATAATCTGAAAAAGGTTAAGAGAGTTATTAAATAATGGATCCAGTATTTAAAGATCACGGTTAGAGGAATATCCTGGAAGTGGAGGATAAGATAAAATCCCTCTATCATAAGATTGATGAAGGTCCTTTGAGCGAAGAACAATTAACGATGTTAAAGAATTTGGAAGAGAAAAAACTCTCTTTTCTTGAGAAAGAGGAGGAATAGTGGAGACTTAAAAGTCGAGCTTTATGTCTCAAAGCTGACGATAATAACACTAAATACTTCCACCATTCTAAAAAATTAATGAATAATATCAATACTATATGGGATATTAGGAATGAAGATGGCAGTTTGGCATGCTCTTTTGAGGAAAACACTGAAGCAAGGGTTCAATTCTTCCAGTCTCAGTTCAAAGCTTCGAGAGGTAGTCCAATTCAGTTTATTTTGCAAGTAGTCTCAAAATTTCCAAGGGTGTTCGATGAGGAAATGAACATGGCTCTTGAAGCATAAGTGATAGAAGTGGAACTAAAATCGACCCTCTTTTCCATGAAAAAGGTAAGAGCCTGGGGCATGATGGCTTTTTGGTTGAATTTTGTACGGGTTTCTTTGATCTTATAAAAAAGTACCTTTTGTTGATTGTGAAGGAATCTCAGAGATCCATAAAGGTCTTAAGGTCTATGAATTCTACCTTTATCTACCTTATTCCCAAGAAGCAAGAATGCTCTTCCTTTGGAGACTACCGACCCATTTCTTGCTACAATGTGGTATATAAATTAATTTGGAAGATTATAGCAATCAGAATCAAGTCAATGCTAAGTGATTTCATTGGGGAAGAACAATTCAAGTTCTTAATCAATTTCCAAATTCATGATGTAGTGATTTTACACAAGAAGTCTTACACTCAACAAATAGATCGAAGAAAAAAGTAGCCCGAATCAAACTAGATCTCTATAAGGATTATGATAGGGTTAATTGGTCTTTCCTAAGATTAGCTCTTATTTAGATGGGGATATCTATTTCCATTGTTAACTGGATTATGAGTTGTGTCGATTTGTCCTCCTTTGCGGTATTCATAAATGGCTCTCCTTCTAGATTTTTCATAGCCTCAATAGGTCTTAGATAGGGATTCCCTCTCTCCTCGTTCCTCTTTCTTATAATATTAGACGCTATGAGTAGAATGATCAAGGAGGCTATTGTTCAATGTAGAATAAGTGGTTTTCAAGTCTTAGAGAGTGAATCAATCTCCCATATCCTCTTTGTAGATGACATTTTTTGTTGTTTTCAAGGATTGCTAGGGGTTGTCTCAAACTTCAAAGAGGTGTTAAATTTATTCAACACTGCAACAGGCATGGAGATAAATTATGACAAATCATCAACGATCTTTCACAATTTTCTAGAAGGAGAGATTAAACATCTACATAGACTATTTCCCTCTTCCTTACGAAGAATGGATGAAGATCTAAAGTATCTTGGATTCTTTCTAAATCCTGGTAAATACATCATCTTGGATTGGTACTAGATGATAAAGAAAATAGAGGCACGTGTCTCAATGTGGGTGAACAAGATTTTGTCACAAGGAGGGAGAATGGTTTTACTCATGTCGGTGCTAGAAAGTGTCCTTGTTTATTGGGTGTGGATCGCAACAATTTTGAAATCCATTCTTAACAAGATTTGCAAAATCAGTTGCCGCTACTTGTGGGCTGGGAAAGGTGACATAAAAGGAACTCACCTGGCCAAGTGCTCCTCCATTATGGCCCAAAAGGAGCTAGGAGGATGGGGAATAAAATACATCCATGCTTTTGTGTAATCTCTCACAAGTAAGAGTCTTTGGAGAATGATCGTAGGGACCTCTTTGTGGTGTAGTGTGATACATTCAAAATAATTTATGGGTAAGACGGTTGTGGTTTGGAATAGGGAGCCTTCGGAATCCAAAAAAGGCTCTACAATTTGAAAGATTTTGTATAGGTTTTCCCTTTGGTTGGAAGCTGGGTGCTGTGGAAAATCGAGAACGGTAAATCGATTTGCCTTAGAGAGGACCCGTGAACAGGAGTAGGAAGTTCCTTCAAACTCTTGGATGTTGTAATCCGCTCCCTTAGAGATCAAAATATTTTAGGGTTATATGATGTTAAGTCTTCCAACTTAGGTTTTAGAGGAAGAGACGACTAGTTAAACACAGAGACCCCGGGGCTAAGCAGACAAGAGGCCCTAGAATGGTCCTCCTTTGTGACTATGTCAGTATCTAGTTTCATTTCCATTGATGGAGACTCTCCTTTTTCCCTAGCCTGGTCGAAGTACCAACATTCAGGTGCCTTCAGTGCTAAGCTAGGATACAGGGCCAATCGTGAAGCCATGCATGTAGGAGAGGTCAAATGGTGGTGGAAGCTAATCTGGAAGATTATCTCTCCACTAAAATGAAAAATAACATTCTAGCTCGCCCTTAAAAACAAATTACTAACTTGGGATAATGGAATGAAGAGGGGTGGTGTGGCCTGAATCATTGTCCTTTATGCTTTTATCATAAAGAATATTTCTCTCATTTATTTATTTCTTTCCCCTATGCAGGCTAGATTTGGACAAGAATTTCGAGTAAGATTCCCTTGAGGGTTGGCTCGAACAAGCCCTCAATCGAATATTGCTTCAAGCAATGGATGGGGGACAGTGTGAATTGAGTATACTCTAGACTCCCCATCATAATGGTCTCCAATATCTGGTGGGCCATGAACACTAGTATTTTCAAAGACAAGCTTATTCCTCCTTAAGTCATTATTGAAATAACTCTGAGAATGGTAGAAGACTTTAACTCTGAAATGAAAACAAAGAATCCAATAATTTTGGTGATGTCGGAACTAGATTTTGAAACCCCCTGGGGATTATTTGATGGTGCTTGTCAAGGTCTCCCCCCAGTGTGTGGAGTTGGAGTTGTGCTTCATTTAAAGTGGAACCATTATATCCACATACATTATACACTAGGTCTAGGCATGACACAAATAACAGAGCTGAGTTTATAGCCCTCTAGATCCTCTTGGAAGCGGTGATAATAAAAAAAATGTCAGAAAATTGCAAGTGTTAGGGGATTCCATGCTCACCATAGAACGGGCAAAGCAAAAGATAAAGGTCCAAGACATTAGGCTTGAGTCTCTAATCAGAGACATTAAGTTATCTTTCTGATCTTTTGAAAGGTTTTCCTTCATCCATATTCTCCAGGAAGTCGATGAGAAGGCATACTTGCTTTCTAAAGAAGCATTACAACCCCCTATAGGTGCTTTCAGCTACTACGAGTTCATGGAGGGAGAGGAGATCCAAGCAATGGAGTTCAGGTTGTAGGGCTTCGGGTCCAAATTAGTATTGGATGGTGTAGTTTTTGTAAAAAAAATTGTGTGTCAAAATTATTCAAGATATGAAATATGTATCTATAAGAAAAGATATACACAGTTAAAGTACGTGTTGATATGGACTATAACAAGTGTATTCTTTCTTTAATATAATTTTTTTTTCTCCAAAAAAAAAATTTGTTAACTTCGGGACGAAGTTCCTTGAAGGGGGGGAGTATGTGATGCCCCATACTATTAAATAAGTAATAAGAATAATATTTAATAAATATTTGTTGGTATAAAAATAGAAATAAAAAGAAACAATAAATAAATAAAAAGAATTACTTTATTAATAGAATAAAAGGGTAAAAATAAGAAAAGATAAATATATATAAAGCTAAATTAAGAAAAATCTAAAAATTACATGATTAATTACTTAATGACAACTATAACTCATGCATGGGACTTCTTACATGAATGAGTAAGAAGAATTCTATATAATGAAGGTGGAGAAGAAAGTTTGGCCTCCTTTTCTTGTGTAATTTGAGGAAAAAGGCTTGAAAGTTAGCATAGGTAGTTGATTGAGGGTTCAAGGGCTCTCGGTCATGAAAATTGAGAGGGTGGTTGGGAGGAGAGTCGTCCCCCACACTTTGTTGTGGCATGCTGGATCAAATCTTGGAGCACAACGGTTCGACATATATAACATTGTATGTAATTCGATTTCTTCAACTCTCAGGTAAGTTTCTCACCACTCGCTCATTCTTGTGAATTATGTGATCATAATCAATGTATTTCTACTTTCTTTGTTTAATGGTTGCAAATTGTTATGTTTATTTGGGCATTTATATTTAATTAGAATTTGAGCCATTACACCCATTTCGTAACCTCCTGAATGATTAAACATAATTGTTTTTGCTCCAACCCATTATACTTATGGAATTTGTAAAGGGCGAGGAACCCCATTTTTTCATAAAGAGATTTGTTGTAGATTCTTGGCTTTTTTTCCCAATGATTAGCTTCTACGTTGAGCTCCCTCTTAATGTGGAATAATTAAATTTGATCAAAGGATTGAATGAGATGCTTGATGCTTCTCAAAATTGAGTTTAGCTTGTTACCAGATGGGAAACCTTGCTCATTCACTGCTTTTATTACCTATAACGAGTCTCCAAACGCCATCAGATTTGATATTCCTTCTTCCTTAGCCATGCTAATGCCACACCATAGCGCATAGACTTCATCCAAGTTATTTGAAACATTTTCCAGACCCCAAGCATAATTCACTACTTCATTTCCTCCAGGATCTTGGATTATCCCCCCCCTCTCTTGCCACCCATGTTATTCTAATTTTAACAATGTTGATTTTCTTCTTTACACTAGTCAAAGCAGAGAGATACTTTAAATCTCCTAGATTAGGATTGATCACCTCTTTATAGTATCTTATTTTTCTTTTATCATCTAATTCTTTATCCCACCATAATTTCTACTTAAATTTAGATGCAATAATATTTTTAATATTATTGTTATTCTCTAGAGTGACATATTCCTTCATTCCCCAATGATTTTGTCAAAAATTGACATCTTTATTCCAACCCCACTTGAGTTACAGGTGGTTTTGACTGGAGATTGAAGCAATCTTAAAAAATCAAATCTTCCATGTTGTTTATATTATTCTTATACATTAGGTATATAGTCATATTCATGGTTACAATAGAGAAAAAACTTACTTCTATAAAAATAATAAGATTACATTCCAATGAATAAATGCTAATAAGTTATTATAAAAATTAATTACAAAATTTTAATACATATCAATAAATTTTAATTTATCATAAATATTTATTACATTTAAGTGAATAAGTACCAATGATCTATTATAAAAATTAATTACAAAGTTTTAATACATATTATATTTTAATTTGTTTATTCACTTGTGAGTTAATTTTTCAATTTATAAATTCACAAAATTGAGAAACTATCGTCTATCAACTTCTCTAATTAAAAACATTATTAACCCTAATAAAGTATATTCAACCCTAGTAGATTATTTCCAATTGTACATTTCAATTCTAACAAGGGGAGTTGCGGAGCAACAAGTCCCTGCCAAAGAAGGTGAAAGCACGTGTCAAAATCTGTACTCCTGATGATACATTGCCATCAGATTGAAGTGTTTAACGTTGTTGAAGGCTTTTCAATCTACCTGCATCCAACTAGTGGTTGTTTGTTTTGTTTGCGGCTCCAAAAGAGTAGTTGATGCACCTCTTAGGAATGCGGGGAGTACAGATGTATAGGTGCGTGAATGAAGGGAGGGCTTTCTTTCTTTATAATCAGAGGAGAAGCTATCTTACTTTCCTGGTAGTGTCCCTTCTGGTTTCGATGAGGAGTGAGGTGGAAGGAACAAATGCTCTTGAAACAAGCTTCTTCTTCATTCAACAAA
>JZKD02S1619609.1:0-20644 GCA_000966675.3 Picea glauca
TAAATCATCCTCCAAACTAGGACACCCTGTGGTTCTTGGCCACCCTTGGCTGGCCACAACAGATGCCTTTATCATCTGTTGGTCTGGTGAGATGACTATATCCAATGGCACACATAGCCAAAAACTTGTTCTCTTCCCTCCTGCCCAACCGACACAAAAAATACTTATTAACACTTATGGAGAGAAATATTGCATCAGACCCTTATTAACACTTGAACAAGTAAGAGGATTGCAAGAACAATCAGATGAATTTTTTTTTTTTTTCTGACACAAATTGAATTAAATACCCAAGGTCTTTTGCAGAATTGTCACATATTTTCAGTTCCGAATTTCAACAAAATTAGCACCTTGATATCACTCAATTATATACTTTATCACCAACTTCCTTAGAGAAGGAAGAAACTACTGAACTTGTTGACATTAGACCAGGAAAACCTTTGTATATCAACTCTAGTTTGGAACCAGAACAAAAGACGGAAGTAATTGAAATGCTCCAAAGACAATTTGATGCCTTTGCATGGGATTATGTAGACATGAAAGGCATTCACCCTGACACATGCACACATCATATCTACACTAATGACCAAATCAGACCAGTTAGACAACCTTAGTGAAGGATGAATCCAGCCCTTAAAGATATTGTAAAAGAGGAATTGCAAAAACTCCTTCAAGCCAATCTTATATACCCCATTTCGGATAGTCAATGGGTATCTCCACTTGTCATAGTTCCCAAGAAAAATGGTAAGTGGAGAATATGTGTAGACTTCTGGGAGTTGAACAAAGCCACACATAGGGATTATTTTCCCTTACCATTTATTGATCAGGTGTTGGATACCTTTTCCGGAAAGAATTATTTATCATTCTTGGATGGGTTTAGTGGTTAAAACCAAATACAAATAACACCCAAAGACCAGAAGAAGACCACTTTCACCTGCCCATGTGTTACCTATGCTTATAGAGTGCTCCCTTTTGGACTTTGCAATGCCCCAACCACTTTTCAAAGGGTTGTCCTAACCATTTTCTCTGACTTGATCAATGATTGCGTGGAAGTCTACATGGATGACTTTACAGTCCATGGAAAAGACTTCCAGGAAGCTTTGACAAGTCTAGAAAAAGTCTTGATTAGGTGTAAGGAAACTAATCTTTCCTTAAGTAATGAAAAGTAAAAAATGATGCTAATTGAAGGTATTGTTTTGGGACATCACATTTTTGGTTCTGGAATGAGAGTTGATTCGACAAAGATTTATATTATCACACAAATCAAAATACCTTCCTCACAAAAGGAAGTTCACAGCTTTTTAGGGCATGCTGGCTACTATAGAATATTCATTCCGAATTAGACAAGCCTAGCTACCCCTTTATTCAAGTTATTATCTAAAGAAGCTGAATTTAAGTGGGATGATGAATGCCAAATATCTTTTGAAATTCTAAAACAGAAATTGTCAACTACCCCTGTATTAAGAGGACCAAATTAGTCCCTTCCTTTTCATATCCATACTGATGCCTCAGACACATCCCTTGGGGAAGTTCTTGGACAAAGAGAAAATCAAATGCCCTATGCTATTTACTTTGTCAGTAAAAATATGTCTCCAGTTGAAGTTAATTATACGGTCATAGAAAAAAAATTGCTAGTTGTAGTCCATGCTATCAATAAATTTAGACACTATATTACAGGATATCAAGCTTTTGTACACACTGATCATTCAGCCATCAAATTATTAATGGAAAAACCTGTAAAAAATCCTAGAGTTACAATATGGTTCTTATTATTACAAGAGTTTAATATCAACATTATTGATAGACCTGGTAAGGATAATCTTGTGCCTGATTTCTTATCTAGAATGATTCATCTGGGAGATAACGCACCAGTAGAAGATAACTTTCCTGATGAAAATGTGTTTTCTATTTCTACATTCACTCCTTGGTATGTATATGTAGCTAACTATCCTGTGATAAAGAAGATGCCTCAGAAATTGTCTCCTAGAGATAAATAGAAAGTAATTCAGCTAAGTGCAAACTACATGTGGCACGATGATTGCCTCTACAAAACATGACTAGATTTGGTAGCCATGAGATGTGTAAGGGAAGATGAAATTCATGATATTTTGCAAGCCTGCCATGATGGTCCTTGTGGAGGACACTTCACAGACAAGAGGATCGCTTACAAAGTTCTGCAATTTGGTTACTACTGGCCTCATATTTTCAGAGATGCTAAAACCTATGTATGTAATTGTGATGAATGCCAACAAATGGGTAGGCCTACTGCATGAGACCAAATGCCACTTCAAGCCCAAGTAGTTATTGAGCCTTTTGAGAAATGGGCATTAGATTTTGTAGGGCCCATTAACCCTACATCTAAAAAGAAAAAGTATATACTTGTATGCGCTGACTATGTGACTAAGTGGGTTGAAGCAAAAGATTTACTAGCTGCAAGTGAACAATCAATGGTAGATTTCCTTTTTAATGACATCTTTACTAGATTTGGTGTACCTCGAGAAATTATGACTGATCAGGGAACTCAATTTACCTCTCATCTAGTCAAAGCTATTACAGAACAATACCAAATCCACAGGAAAATGGACAAGTAGAATCTACCAACAAAGTTATTGTGTCCATTCTTACCAAAACAGTACAACTACACCACAAGGATTGGGCTAATAGATTATTAGAAGCCTTATGTGCTTATAGAATCACCTGGAGGAATACAACAGGACATACACCCTATGAGTTGGTGTATGGGAAGTAGGTGCTTCTTCCCATAGAATTCCAGATCAAAACCTTCAGGACTGCATTACAAGTTGGCATGAACTTGGATGAAGCCTAGCAACAAAGACTCTTGTAGCTTAATGATTTGGATGAAATCAGGTAGGAAGCACTTGAAAGAACCACCCTCGTTCAAGAGTAGAGAACAAAATGGCATGACAAGTATCTCAAAAAGAAAAAATTTCAACAAGGAGATTGGGCCCTGTTGTATGAAAACAAATTCAAGAAATTTAAAGGTAAGTTAACTACTCGTTGGATGGGACCTTATGAAATTGACACTGTCTATGATAATGGTTCAATCAGGATAAAGACAATTGATGAAGAACAGACACCACTACTTGTGAATGGTCACTGGTTGAGAATTTATAACAAACCCCTGTCAAAAGAGGAATTTCTAACTTGTATACAAAATTCAGATATGTAGGTGATCAGTAAGGAAGGATACCCTCCTACTGATCCACATTGATTGATTGGTTTATTAGAAATTTTTGTACATAGGTGTGGATCGAGTTTTGTTAATAAGCTGAAGGTAACAAGAGATTCTTACCTCCTTTTGTTTTACTTTCGCAATTTTTTGTAAGTAAATTTCTATAATTTATTTGATCCTTCATGAAATTGCTAAACATCAGTTTGTAGGCATCAACAATATTCTATTCTGATCTGGTACCAACAATACTGCTTCGGTACCAGAAATCCTGTTTTGGTCCGGTACTAGCAGTCCTGTGTTGGTTCGGCACCAGAAGT
This sequence comes from Picea glauca, assembly GCA_000966675.3. Classification (NCBI taxonomy): domain Eukaryota; kingdom Viridiplantae; phylum Streptophyta; class Pinopsida; order Pinales; family Pinaceae; genus Picea; species Picea glauca. The sequence goes on from JZKD02S1619609.1 coordinate 3,508, forward strand.
CTGTCCTTATACGGTACTATCAAGACACATTACCTAATTGACAAGGCATGCTACACATATTTCAAAATCTTATGTCAATTAATATGAAGTATGAAGCCATGCAACAACCACTTAAGCTGGAACCAAGAAGCCGAATGAAACATCAAATGGCAGCCCTTGTGAAGCAATAATTTCTTTTGGTTCTGTTGACAACTAAAGAGAAGTATCTTTAATTTCTTTTGGTTCTGTTGCTATCTAAAAGGAAGTATTTTAATTTCTTTTGGTTCTGTTGCTAGCTAAAAGGAAGTATTTTAATTTCTTTTGGTTGTGTTGCTTGAAAAAAAAAGGGGACACAATCTTTACCTATGATTGTACAAAGAACCATAATCCGCTTCAAAGACTAGAACATTCCTTTATCCAGTATTTCAACATGAATAAAGGGACAAAAATATATTAGCCTACAAGTAACTATCTCACCCTAACTAGACTTCAATAATATTCATTGGATTATCTTACTAAAGAGTATCATATGAGTATAAGAACACTCTCTATCATGGACACACTAGGAAAACTTTTATGGAAGAGGATGTATCAGTACCCTAAGGAAACTTTAGGTCATTCTCTTATGGACAAACTCAGAAAAAATTACACATCTGGATCACTCTAAAGAAATAATGTGCATAAAAACTTTATTTTTCCTTCAGACAAATCTTTAAAAGACATTTAAAGAAGAGCATATACCTTCCAACCCAATACCATCCCAACCTGTAAAAAGGTTTTCAGACGAGCCTCCCCTGTCACTGGGCAAAGCAGTCTTTAATAAAAACCAAAATAGGTGACTATGGACAAGAAGCTTCTGATGGAAAAAGGGTTTAAGAGACTAACCCGTCGGGATACTAAACAGGTCTGCTGGCAGTGGGTACCGGTCTGTGGTATGACTAGGCAAACCCATCAGGGTACTGAATAGGCCTGTTGGCAATGGGGCATTCTTCCTGGGGAAGGGATCTCTCACTAATTATCATGACTACCCCACCAGAGTACTGAACAGGCTTGCTGGCAGTGGGTTCTGGTTGAGAAATGTCTCATCTATACTTGTCTGATTGAAAAATTCACTTTTGTCATCTAAAAAAAGAAAAGGTCACTATTGGCATTTATGAGATACAAACTCCAGATTAACAAGCAACATAATTACTACAAGAAAATGTCCATTTGATAATTATCCTAAGTCAACTTACCATTCTGGCATCTAAAGCCTACATTACCTAAGAAGGAAACTTCTTAAGAGTGGAGCCCTAACTAGGGAGTCTAATCTACTTATATTGTGAAATTTATCTATAACATCTAATGATAGTAAATCTTTGAAGCAAGTTAGGTTGGATCTGTTCTTCTGGCAAACATATAAAAACTTCCCTGTTTTCATTGCTGAATGCTACCATTGCCAATAAGTCATCAAAAGAAAGGCAATTTCAATTTTTAGACATGTGATCATATGTTAGGTGATAAATGTACTTCTGGAATTTGATTTGGTTTCTTTTCTCTTATAATATTTTCTCCATTATGATACAGAATGGTGAATCTTCTTGCATAAAGATATGTAACATCCTTGGCATAGGGGAAGGTCAAAGAACTCCTTCAGAACTCTTTTTAAGACTCACATCTCACCTTCATAAACCAACATGATCACCCTACAACCCTGCATAACAAAATACAAAAGAAGATAAGCACAGAATAAAGAAGTACAAGAAATTCCAATACCAAGCTTTCAAAAAACTCTAGCCTAAAAAGATGAATTCTGACAATCTACAAGTAGTCGCATATGCTATGGGTATTGATCATACAAAGGTAAAAGCAAAGGTAACATGGTATTTATTTTCCTCTGCTCATAAAATTTCAATAGGTACGAAAATATATACTAGATCTTATGACCTTAGTATTATAACCATGCACCTATCCCTCATACACATATGCCTAAACTTAATCAATCCTCTCATAAGTGCTCGAAAATCGTTGAGGGAAAAATCACATCAAAGCATGAATATGAAGCATGTCTAGTAATGATAGGCCATGAATGTACTTYRTCCTTAAGCAAAWCATGAACTTATCTTGTGTCATGAACCATGATCCAACATCAAATTCACGACTCAKAAGTCCAATCACCTATCCCAAAATGATTCTTTGACACCCAACGTCTTGTCCTCATCATTACATTAACAGGTAGAAATGAAATGGCTTATCTGGGTGGCGAAGCTATCCACATAAGCCTCATCTGSTCTTAAATTTTTCTTGCGGCATCCTTACTTAAAATTACCATTCCCATTATCGATGCCATCACCATATTTCCCTTATCGTTACCTTTCTCCAGTTCYGAGCCTACTCCTCTCTACGATCTCTGGTACCAAACCCTTACCCTCATCAATTGACTAAATCCTTGCGCTATAGCCCRATTCTTTTCTCACAATTTATAATGATGGTCGTAAGTAGACATGAACCAGTCTTCCAAATTTATAGAGAGACCGAGGAGTTCCAACTATGTCGAGAGAAGTATGCTAGATTGGGATGGATGCCATTTTTGGAAAAATTCACAGGCTGACACGAGAAGATATCTCACGAATTTATTCAGGGTTACGATGGATAGATTGCACATATAGGCAATCTGCAGCTAACAATCAATGAAKCAATCTTAAGGGAAGTCAYGGGATTACCTAACAGAGGATCCAGATACTTCAACGGTGTAGGAATCAACAAGGAAATGTGCCAATGATTTTTGAAAGAAGACCATCAACACCCTGATTGGAAAAAGGGGATCCCTAGGAACTATATCAAGGAAGAGTATCATCCAATGATTGCTAGTCTTCAACGATTCTTCACTTGTGAGGGAAGGTATGTTGTGACCTTCATATATCATCTTATGCTTCTATTACACTTTGAAGGAGACCCTGAAATTGATTTCCCATATTTTCTATGGATGAGTTTGAACAAAATGGTAAGAGGTGTCAAATCCCTATCCAAAACTGAGAAGTCTAGAATTTACCATCAAGGTCTTATTAAGATGTTAGTTTTACATGAAATTAGGAAGCAAAGGATTAGTTGGAAAATACTTATCACTCAACACCTTCCCATAGAAAACAAACCTGTGGAGGAATCCCAGCGTGCTCCAAAGAAAAATAAGGAACCTCAAAAGAAAAAGGGAAAGAAAGATAAGGTAGCTCCATCATCATCCAGGACAGTGAGCCAACACGAAAAAGCTAGTAAACAAGAAGGGCCCTCTTCCACAGTCAATAAGACTTTTAAAACTCAAGAATCAAAAGGTAAAACCAAATTAGTAGAGGAGACTTCAACAATAGCACTTGAGGAGAAGGGCCATAAGACAAAAACTGTAAGGAAAGTGAAGAATAGCTCATAAAATAAAAGTGAATAGTCTATAGAACAATCCCCTGTGAGCACCCCTGATCCAGTACCTCCTTGTAAAATAACCATAAGGAGCAGGGAAAAGAGAGGAAAAGTAGTTGTCGGTCCTCATACAGAGGAAGACCCAATTGATCTTACCTCCCCTTCTGAAGACTTATCAGTCCAGGATGACATCCCTAGTTTGACCAAGGAACAAGCCACTATTACTTTATGTGGGATGAGGGAGGAAGTCAAGGAAAGAGAATGCATCCAACCAGTAATAATGGAGTCAACAAGGACCTTAACAAAAGAACAGATGAAGAAAAAGATTGGGGAACTGCAAAAACAAAATTAGGAACTCAAACAAGAAGTGAAGGAATACCAACTATTGGACAGGTATATCAAAGAAGAAAATGAGCAATTGAAAGCAACCAGCCAACAACTTCAATATGACCATGAAGAGACTTATAATAAGCTCAAGAAGGTACTACAACTCCTACAATACATTAGGGTCATAAAAAGGGAGCTGAAAGAAGAGGCCTCAGCTATCAACATCATTGATCCATAGAAGTAAAGAATGCAGTTTCAAGTTTTGAAAATTTTTGGGTTTGTTTTCAGTTGCATGAGGACATGCAATGGTTTTGGCATGGGGGAAAGTTGAGACTCTAAATTGACATCCCCACTACCCTATTATACTCCTCATATATACCTTTTTGGCTTACCTAAGCTTGGGTAAATGACAAAGAACAGTACCATTAGCCATTGATAAGGTCATAAGGTAAAGTATAATTAATTCATGCATTTTTGTGGTTTATTGAGCTAGGAGATTAAATGTTTCATGTACTAATGCTTCAATTTGCAATGTATAATCTTTGACCTCTAGATAAGTCCATCCTTCCTGTTCCATCTCAGCTATCCAACACTTGTGCACCAGATTTCCACTGTCCAAATTTGGTACCAAGCACACCTTCTATTCAGATCCAGTACTGAATCTCACTTGTCGCGATTCGGTACCAACGACCATAGACTGTCGTGATCTGGTACCACCATTTGTGCACTGTTCGGATCTGGTACCATCTACCTGTCACGATCTGATACCAATATGAGAAGCCAAATGTACCAAGTTTAGCTCCAGATCATGCCCAAGACAATTGTTGGATGTTTATTGAATCATAAATGTTTTAGCAAGGCTATGTTAGGATAGTGTTTTGTTGCTTCATCCTCATGCACTTTGTGTCATGAGGATGAAGCTTAAAATATGTAACCGAATAATTAAATTTAACAATTGACTAATTTGCAAACGATTTCACATCCTTGTGTTTCATGACTAAGTCTATTTAAATAGTCATGGCAAGGATGGTGGAGGTAGTAGAGAGTTAGCATAATACATCATCTGAAGCAACGTTATATATTGCAGAACATATTCTGGGTGAAGATTAATAGAAGGATGTCATTTATCTCCATGTCTTGATCGTCTATGATTGAATGTGAGTTGAGTTGTTAGCATAGTTTGATTCTATGTTTTGAAGTTTGAGTAAGTGTAATGTGTGGGTTGAAAGAAAGATTAATGTAGACTCCAGTCACTGACCTGTTGAAGCGGTAAGGGCCCACCGCACAACAAAGGTCATCATCTTCGTAGATTAGTATTAGCATTTGATTTCAATAGTTTAAATGTTAGATTAGTTGAACCTTTAATTCTTTCATATGATAGTAGTATAGTTTAGAATGGATTTCAATTATATGATTTCTTAGATATCTTTACTCACTATGTTTTGCATATGCTTTGTTTTTATGAATTTGATTTTGTTTCATAGACATGAATTTTGGCAGCAGTAGTTAGACATATTTGAAGGAGAACTAGTGAAGTTCACAACAACACATTGTGAACCACAACATACTCAATATATTGACTATTGAACTACCCATGCTATGTCTTGATGATTGATGTGTGATTTCCCTTTCAAAAGTGTGGTTGCATAGTTAGTTCTCTGGGTCAGATAGCATTGTTGATATGTCAAAAGAACTCCATATCATACTTGCATGTGCCATAATGGAGTAGGTAGCCTCTCTGTGAAAGACAACCAAAGTGTATTTCAGTTTGCTAGTTTGTTTTGTTTCCAGCATACATAATCTAGAATAGTTCTATACTCATGACATTAGAATTACCTTTCTTACTGGTGTCTTGTAACTCTGTTGATTACGAATCCCGAATTGATAATTAATGAGTGCATTATACTAAACATATAAGCAACACAACAATTAGTTTTCAACATCCTCTATTTCATCAACAACCTCATTTGGGCAACAATACATTTATTTATACAACACGAGCTCATTGATATTTCCCTCCAAGCTACCTTAATGCTATCCTATCAAATTAAAAGCATTCAACTACTAAGGATTTATTACAATAAATGTTTTGAGGAAGATAGATAAGAACAAATACATCGAATTTGTACTACAAGCAACTTATTTAAAGAAAATACATCCTCCAACAATGGCACGCGATCATCCAGCTCTAAACAATTTAAGAAGTTCTTAAATTACAGTCTTTTCAGAATATTTGCATGATATGCCTTCTTAAATTCAAAATAATTTCTTCGAAATGCACACTGGTGCGCTGAGTTGTCTTCCACTTGCGCTTTGTTGGTGATGCTCTTGCATCATAAACATTTATTGACAACTTATGTTTGACCATCCATTTGAGGGTGGTAATATGAGCTCATATTAAGAGATATTTCGATCTGTTTGCAAAATTCTCTCCAAAAATACCCCTTAAATTTGGCATCTCTATTATTGACGATAACCTTGGGGAACCCATGTAGTTTGTAACTATTTTTACAGAATATTTCAGTCATTTGTTTTACTTAATCTATTTTCCTTACTCCAATAAAGTGTGCATACTTGGTTAGACTGTCTACTACTACTATTATATTATCTTTTCCGCCAGATATGGGTAGTCCTTCAATGAAATCCATTGAAATTTCTTCCATTTTTTGTTGGGAATGCGTAACGGGTGGAGTAACCCAGGGGTCGACACATTTTCATTCTTGTTCCTTTGACATAGATCACATTATACTACATAATTTCGAATATCTGCACTCATCCCTTTCCAAAAAAATGATCTTCATGCGTTATAGTATGTTTTGAAAAATCTAGTGTGACATGCAGCTGGGAAATCATGAGATTATTGAAGAACCTTTTCTTTAAATCTTGAGTTGGTATTTAAGTATATTCTTCCTTTATACCATAAGATGTCATTCTTCCATTCGAACTTAGGGTATTGATTTAAATTGTTGATTATAGAGAAAGTCTCTCGGTTTTTTGCATACTCGGTTTAGATTTCATCCAACCATTCTGGAATGTCTATTGATATTGCAAAAACTTGTGTTTCGTCATCTTTTCGTGATAGGGTATCAGTGGCAATGTTGTCTTTTCCTCTTTTATGTATAATTTCCATATCAAACGTGGAATTTTTCTCTATCCACTTTTGTTGTTCAGTTGACAATGCTTTTTGTTGTAATAATTACTGGAGACTATTATGATATGTGCATATCAAGAACTTACTTCCCAATTGATTCGAGATCTTTTCATCGTGAATTAAAAAGAATAAATTAAAGTGTGCCATTAAAGAAGGGAAAAATAAAAAATGAAGAGACATAAGCATCAGATATGAACACAAAAACTTGATAACGGAGTCCGTCCCTGGTGGACTACGTCTCTGGGTCTTGCTCTCAAATGAGTAGGCTCTTTCATCAAATCAGATTTTTTTTTGTCAAAATACATAAGTATACGTCATTCTAAAATCAAGCTGTAGAAATAATTCTTAGATAAGAAAATAGACATCACCATTGCATTCGTGGTGTCGAATTACCCAAATATGACCATCTCCATGCCTAGATCCGACTCTGGCACTCCCATGCCGAAGAAAAATTATGTCTTTGTTTTTGTGCCCTCTGCAACCTGCAATAATGACAATCTTGCCTTCTAAAATATGTCCGTAGTCGTACGGTCCGTTTCCCCCCCATCTCTGGATAGCGAAAACTCAACTTAAATGGTAACCGGGAAGATGGATTTTCCATCGAAACTGTTAGGAATATTGGTTATGGCACAAAAGTTAGAGCATTGTATGCTAGGGAGGTCCCAGGGTCAAACCCGCGGGCCTCCCATTTTGGCTCTATGGTTATAACCTTTGCTAAAATTAGTTGGAATATTCTATATGTGGTGGTTGTTTCCATATATGGCAGGACCTCTACCAGATTTTACAGGGTCCTGTCATATATATCTTTTAATTTTTCGGTCACAGGCCCTCCTTGGGCATTTCGAGGGCACCACATGGCACCTGCTGATTGGGCCACATGGAATCTGCTGATTGGCCCACCTGGTCACTGACGTTACCTCCATGTCAATTCTGTATAGGGCATGTGGTGATTTCTAGGTGGTGCCATGTGGCATCACCTGGGGGTGCCACGTGGCATTTTTCTACTGGTCCACATGGAGCCCTGAAAATCCTATTGGCGGGTGACACATGGTAGAATATGGTGCTTCCATGTGGCATGTTGACATCAACAGTCGTCATGATGATGTCATCCTTCCATGTCAGCTATTGACATCATCATTATAGATGATGGTGTTCCCCTTGTTGACTTTCCCTATTTGACCGCAACTTTGAACGCGAATATCTTTCAATCCTTAACTCCGTTTGATGAGTCGATTACATTGTTAGAAATATTGCGATGTGCTCTTCACAATCATGCCATTTTTACTAAGTTTTTGGAACTTTGAATTTTTTCCTTTTCTCTATCTGCTCGAGCCATTCTAAGTGTCGTGAGTTTCCTCTATGAGTCCTGAGTTGATCTTAGCCTTCTCTGGATCCTTTTTGGATCGCCAATAGATATTGGCACCATTTTCTTAATGCATGCATGATGAAAACCATTTCCTTATTGTAAGTAGATTGTAAGCATTTTTTTTATTTAGTTTGTTGCTCTCAAAATCTATTGGGTGCCCATCTTGCATCAATACCACTCCAATTCATGATCAAGGATCTTTTCATCATGACTTATAAAGAATTGCATTAAATGAGCATAAATTAAAGTGCATCCTTAAAGAAGGGAAAAATAAAAAATGAAGAGACATAAGCATTAGACATGAACACAAAAACTTGATAACGAAGTTTGTCCTTGGTGGACTACATCTCTGGGTTCTTCTCTCAAATGGGTAGGCTTCTTCATTAAATCAACGAAAGAATTTGTCAAAATACATAAGTATACCTCATTATGAAATCAATATACAAAAATAATGCTCAGATAAGAAAACTGAGAGCACCATTGAATTTGTGGCATCGAATTACCCAAAATTGGTTGTCTCCACACCTTGATCTGACTATGGCTCTCCTAGGCCCAAGAAAAATTTCATCTTAGTTTTCATGCCCTTCACAACCTACAATAATGACAGCCCTATCTCGTAAAACATGCCCGCATTTGTATGGTCTACACTCCCCCTCCCCCCCCTCTCTAGCTGGATAAAACTCAACTTAAATGGTAACTAGGCAGATGAATGTTCCAACGAAACTGTTAGGTGGATTGTTTATAGTGCTAAAGTTAGACCATTATATGTGGGGGAGGTCCCGGGGTCAAACTTGCGGGCCTCCCATTTTGGCTCTACGGTTATAAACTCTTCTAAAATTGGTTGGAAGATTCTATATGTGGCAGTTGTTTCAAGATATGGTGGGGCCTTCGCCAGATTTGGTGGGGTCCTGTCATATATATTTTTTGATTTTTCAGTCACAAGCCCTCCTTGGGAATTTCGGGGATGCCACATGGCACCCGCTGATTGGGCCATGTGGCATCTGCTGATTGGCCCACTTGGTCACTAATTTCACCTCCACTTAAACCCCGTACAGGACACGTCGCATCTTTTGGGTTTTTCCACATGGCATCACCTCAGGGTGCAACATGGCATTTTTTTACTGGTCCACATGGATCCCTGAAAAGATTATTGGTAGGTGACACGTGGAAATCTATGGTGTTGTCACATGGAATGATGATGTCAGTAGCCATCATGCTGACATCATCCTCCCATGTAACCTATTGACATCATGCTGACATCATCAGTACAGATGATGATGTGGCCCCTGTTGACTTTCCATATTTGACCGCAAATATCCTTCAATCTGTAACTCTATTTGATGATTCATTTGCATCGTTATAAATATTGTGATGTGCTCTTCATGATCATGCCATTTTTACTGAGTTTTCAGAACTTTGAATTTTTTCCCTTTCTCTGTCTGTTGGAGCCATTCTGAGCATTCCGAGTTTCCTCTGTGAGTTTTGAGTTGTTCTTAGCCTTCTCCGGATCCTTTTTGGATCACGCCTTCTCACTGAGAGATTTTTTTACAACAAAAATCTTTCATCAATCAACAGGTAAGTGAGGGGATTTCTCCCTCACTCTTTCCTTCTCTATTCACCATGCCTTGTTGGGATATGTACCCTTTAGGCGTACTCAAAGATAAGTAATTCCATTCCTATGTGAAGTTCTCGGTCTTCGATCTAGGATGAAATTTTCCTCCATATTCTCTTTGAATGCTTGGCTGACCCATTGAATCCTCTGAATGAACTTGCGAGATACGTATGTCTCCCTGACATCTTTCCCATATAGCAAGTTCAAGGGGATATTAGGTAAATACCCAAGACAAGTATCAACTGGCGAATCCTGAGTGAAAGAATAGATGACTTGATTATACATAGGATAGACATACAATAATTGATCATCCCATGACTTAGGATGTTGGCTGCAATATCCTTGAAGCAACTGGACCATTGTATTATTTACCACCTTCATCTGTCTGTCGATATCTGGATGGAAATCAATGCTCCTCCCCATCATGGTGTGCATGAGCTTCCACAATTTTTTCCAATATTCTCCTAACAATCGAGACTCTTGACCAGAGATAATGAACGTGGACAACTTGCAATGGACTGTTACATACTGGGATGACAAAAGAGAAACCTACTTGTCACACAACCTATCCATTGCTACACCTAAGTAGACATGACTCATACTAGACATGGGTAATCCCCTTACAAAATCCACTGAAAAAATTTCCCAAGGATAAGAGGAAATATGAAGTGGTGTGTACAGCCTTGGATTTTCAATAGTGGGCTTACAAAAGTACAACACACATTCCTTTACAATAGTGGTTACAAATATTTTCCTTCGAGGAAAATACCATCCTTGTAAATACATTACAATTCCCAACTTCCCAAGTACAAATGAAACAAAATATTCTTCAATTACATGCAGTTCCTTGTAGGAAGGAAAGCGAGGTTTACTCAAATGGTGGAGTAAGTTGTCCTGCAAACAAAAATTCTGCACCTGCAAACCCTGGAATATCCCACATACATATTTGAATATTTCATCAATAGTATACCATCCATCATTATTGATATGAGCTAAAGAAACATTCTTCAAAATAATAGATGTAACAGTAGGAGATCTAAAAAGCATGTTTGTCCTTATGACATTGGTACTAGCACTGGTCTCAAACTTGTATCGCTGTTGAAGGTCAGGTAAGGAGAGCATTGGCACAATGTCAATATTTAAAGTGTTGAAGGTCTTCTGCTAGCTTCCTTCCCACTGAAAGACTTGTCTCATCTCAAGAAATTCACTCTTATGTAAAGGATCAAGAGCATTAACAACATCAAACTTATCTTGGCATTCCTCTTTTACAATCGTGAGTACAAGATTCTTGTTAGTGTTTATAACTCTTTTTACTTGGCCTGAACTAACAAGTGTTGATTTGTCCTTTATGCTGNACTAGTGAAGTTCACAACAACACATTGTGAACCACAACATACTCAATATATTGACTATTGAACTACCCATGCTATGTCTTGATGATTGATGTGTGATTTCCCTTTCAAAAGTGTGGTTGCATAGTTAGTTCTCTGGGTCAGATAGCATTGTTGATATGTCAAAAGAACTCCATATCATACTTGCATGTGCCATAATGGAGTAGGTAGCCTCTCTGTGAAAGACAACCAAAGTGTATTTCAGTTTGCTAGTTTGTTTTGTTTCCAGCATACATAATCTAGAATAGTTCTATACTCATGACATTAGAATTACCTTTCTTACTGGTGTCTTGTAACTCTGTTGATTACGAATCCCGAATTGATAATTAATGAGTGCATTATACTAAACATATAAGCAACACAACAATTAGTTTTCAACATCCTCTATTTCATCAACAACCTCATTTGGGCAACAATACATTTATTTATACAACACGAGCTCATTGATATTTCCCTCCAAGCTACCTTAGTGCTATCCTATCAAATTAAAAGCATTCAACTACTAAGGATTTATTACAATAAATGTTTTGAGGAAGATAGATAAGAACAAATACATCGAATTTGTACTACAAGCAACTTCTTTAAAGAAAATACATCCTCCAACAATGGCACGCGATCATCCATCTCTAAACAATTTAAGAAGTTCTTAAATTACAGTCTTTTCATAATATTTGCATGATATGCCTTCTTAAATTCAAAATAATTTCTTCGAAATGCACACTGGTGCGCTGAGTTGTCTTCCACTTGCGCTTTGTTGGTGATGCTCCTGCATCATAAACATTTATTGACAACTTATGTTTGACCATCCATTTGAGGGTGGTAATATGAGCTCATATTAAGAGAGATTTTGATCTGTTTGCAAAATTATCTCCAAAAATACCCCTTAAATTTGGCATCTCTATTATTGACGATAACCTTGGGGAACCCATGTAGTTTGTAACTATTTTTATAGAATATTTCAGCCGTTTGTTTTACTTAATCTGTTTTCCTTACTCCAATAAAGTGTGCATACTTGGTTATACTGTCTACTACTACTATTATATTATCTTTTCCGCCAGATATGGGTAGTCCTTCAATGAAATCCATTGAAATTTCTTCCATTTTTTGTTGGGAATGCGTAACGGGTGGAGTAACCCAGGGGTCGACACATTTTCATTCTTGTTCCTTTGACATAGATCACATTATACTACATAATTTCGAATATCTGCACTCATCCCTTTCCAAAAAAATGATCTTCATGCGTTATAGTATGTTTTGAAAAATCTAGTGTGACATGCAGCTGGGAAATCATGAGATTATTGAAGAACCTTTTCTTTAAATCTTGAGTTGGTATTTAAGTATATTCTTCCTTTATACCATAAGATGTCATTCTTCCATTCGAACTTAGGGTATTGATTTAAATTGTTGATTATAGAGAAAGTCTCTCGGTTTTTTGCATACTCGGTTTAGATTTCATCCAACCATTCTGGAATGTCTATTGATATTGCAAAAACTTGTGTTTCGTCATCTTTTCGTGATAGGGTATCAGTGGCAATGTTGTCTTTTCCTCTTTTATGTATAATTTCCATATCAAACGTGGAATTTTTCTCTATCCACTTTTGTTGTTCAGTTGACAATGCTTTTTGTTGTAATAATTACTGGAGACTATTATGATATGTGCATATCAAGAACTTACTTCCCAATTGATTCGAGATCTTTTCATCGTGAATTAAAAAGAATAAATTAAAGTGTGCCATTAAAGAAGGGAAAAATAAAAAATGAAGAGACATAAGCATCAGATATGAACACAAAAACTTGATAACGGAGTCCGTCCCTGGTGGACTACGTCTCTGGGTCTTGCTCTCAAATGAGTAGGCTCTTTCATCAAATCAGATTTTTTTTTGTCAAAATACATAAGTATACGTCATTCTAAAATCAAGCTGTAGAAATAATTCTTAGATAAGAAAATAGACATCACCATTGCATTCGTGGTGTCGAATTACCCAAATATGACCATCTCCATGCCTAGATCCGACTCTGGCACTCCCATGCCGAAGAAAAATTATGTCTTTGTTTTTGTGCCCTCTGCAACCTGCAATAATGACAATCTTGCCTTCTAAAATATGTCCGTAGTCGTACGGTCCGTTTCCCCCCCATCTCTGGATAGCGAAAACTCAACTTAAATGGTAACCGGGAAGATGGATTTTCCATCGAAACTGTTAGGAATATTGGTTATGGCACAAAAGTTAGAGCATTGTATGCTAGGGAGGTCCCAGGGTCAAACCCGCGGGCCTCCCATTTTGGCTCTATGGTTATAACCTTTGCTAAAATTAGTTGGAATATTCTATATGTGGTGGTTGTTTCCATATATGGCAGGACCTCTACCAGATTTTACAGGGTCCTGTCATATATATCTTTTAATTTTTCGGTCACAGGCCCTCCTTGGGCATTTCGAGGGCACCACATGGCACCTGCTGATTGGGCCACATGGAATCTGCTGATTGGCCCACCTGGTCACTGACGTTACCTCCATGTCAATTCTGTATAGGGCATGTGGTGATTTCTAGGTGGTGCCATGTGGCATCACCTGGGGGTGCCACGTGGCATTTTTCTACTGGTCCACATGGAGCCCTGAAAATCCTATTGGCGGGTGACACATGGTAGAATATGGTGCTTCCATGTGGCATGTTGACATCAACAGTCGTCATGATGATGTCATCCTTCCATGTCAGCTATTGACATCATCATTATAGATGATGGTGTTCCCCTTGTTGACTTTCCCTATTTGACCGCAACTTTGAACGCGAATATCTTTCAATCCTTAACTCCGTTTGATGAGTCGATTACATTGTTAGAAATATTGCGATGTGCTCTTCACAATCATGCCATTTTTACTAAGTTTTTGGAACTTTGAATTTTTTCCTTTTCTCTATCTGCTCGAGCCATTCTAAGTGTCGTGAGTTTCCTCTATGAGTCCTGAGTTGATCTTAGCCTTCTCTGGATCCTTTTTGGATCGCCAATAGATATTGGCACCATTTTCTTAATGCATGCATGATGAAAACCATTTCCTTATTGTAAGTAGATTGTAAGCATTTTTTTTATTTAGTTTGTTGCTCTCAAAATCTATTGGGTGCCCATCTTGCATCAATACCACTCCAATTCATGATCAAGGATCTTTTCATCATGACTTATAAAGAATTGCATTAAATGAGCATAAATTAAAGTGCATCCTTAAAGAAGGGAAAAATAAAAAATGAAGAGACATAAGCATTAGACATGAACACAAAAACTTGATAACGAAGTTTGTCCTTGGTGGACTACATCTCTGGGTTCTTCTCTCAAATGGGTAGGCTTCTTCATTAAATCAACGAAAGAATTTGTCAAAATACATAAGTATACCTCATTATGAAATCAATATACAAAAATAATGCTCAGATAAGAAAACTGAGAGCACCATTGAATTTGTGGCATCGAATTACCCAAAATTGGTTGTCTCCACACCTTGATCTGACTATGGCTCTCCTAGGCCCAAGAAAAATTTCATCTTAGTTTTCATGCCCTTCACAACCTACAATAATGACAGCCCTATCTCGTAAAACATGCCCGCATTTGTATGGTCTACACTCCCCCTCCCCCCCCTCTCTAGCTGGATAAAACTCAACTTAAATGGTAACTAGGCAGATGAATGTTCCAACGAAACTGTTAGGTGGATTGTTTATAGTGCTAAAGTTAGACCATTATATGTGGGGGAGGTCCCGGGGTCAAACTTGCGGGCCTCCCATTTTGGCTCTACGGTTATAAACTCTTCTAAAATTGGTTGGAAGATTCTATATGTGGCAGTTGTTTCAAGATATGGTGGGGCCTTCGCCAGATTTGGTGGGGTCCTGTCATATATATTTTTTGATTTTTCAGTCACAAGCCCTCCTTGGGAATTTCGGGGATGCCACATGGCACCCGCTGATTGGGCCATGTGGCATCTGCTGATTGGCCCACTTGGTCACTAATTTCACCTCCACTTAAACCCCGTACAGGACACGTCGCATCTTTTGGGTTTTTCCACATGGCATCACCTCAGGGTGCAACATGGCATTTTTTTACTGGTCCACATGGATCCCTGAAAAGATTATTGGTAGGTGACACGTGGAAATCTATGGTGTTGTCACATGGAATGATGATGTCAGTAGCCATCATGCTGACATCATCCTCCCATGTAACCTATTGACATCATGCTGACATCATCAGTACAGATGATGATGTGGCCCCTGTTGACTTTCCATATTTGACCGCAAATATCCTTCAATCTGTAACTCTATTTGATGATTCATTTGCATCGTTATAAATATTGTGATGTGCTCTTCATGATCATGC
Source organism: Picea glauca (assembly GCA_000966675.3). NCBI lineage: Eukaryota > Viridiplantae > Streptophyta > Pinopsida > Pinales > Pinaceae > Picea > Picea glauca. The sequence goes on from JZKD02S1619609.1 coordinate 19,071, forward strand.
CATTTTTACTGAGTTTTCAGAACTTTGAATTTTTTCCCTTTCTCTGTCTGTTGGAGCCATTCTGAGCATTCCGAGTTTCCTCTGTGAGTTTTGAGTTGTTCTTAGCCTTCTCCGGATCCTTTTTGGATCACGCCTTCTCACTGAGAGATTTTTTTACAACAAAAATCTTTCATCAATCAACAGGTAAGTGAGGGGATTTCTCCCTCACTCTTTCCTTCTCTATTCACCATGCCTTGTTGGGATATGTACCCTTTAGGCGTACTCAAAGATAAGTAATTCCATTCCTATGTGAAGTTCTCGGTCTTCGATCTAGGATGAAATTTTCCTCCATATTCTCTTTGAATGCTTGGCTGACCCATTGAATCCTCTGAATGAACTTGCGAGATACGTATGTCTCCCTGACATCTTTCCCATATAGCAAGTTCAAGGGGATATTAGGTAAATACCCAAGACAAGTATCAACTGGCGAATCCTGAGTGAAAGAATAGATGACTTGATTATACATAGGATAGACATACAATAATTGATCATCCCATGACTTAGGATGTTGGCTGCAATATCCTTGAAGCAACTGGACCATTGTATTATTTACCACCTTCATCTGTCTGTCGATATCTGGATGGAAATCAATGCTCCTCCCCATCATGGTGTGCATGAGCTTCCACAATTTTTTCCAATATTCTCCTAACAATCGAGACTCTTGACCAGAGATAATGAACGTGGACAACTTGCAATGGACTGTTACATACTGGGATGACAAAAGAGAAACCTACTTGTCACACAACCTATCCATTGCTACACCTAAGTAGACATGACTCATACTAGACATGGGTAATCCCCTTACAAAATCCACTGAAAAAATTTCCCAAGGATAAGAGGAAATATGAAGTGGTGTGTACAGCCTTGGATTTTCAATAGTGGGCTTACAAAAGTACAACACACATTCCTTTACAATAGTGGTTACAAATATTTTCCTTCGAGGAAAATACCATCCTTGTAAATACATTACAATTCCCAACTTCCCAAGTACAAATGAAACAAAATATTCTTCAATTACATGCAGTTCCTTGTAGGAAGGAAAGCGAGGTTTACTCAAATGGTGGAGTAAGTTGTCCTGCAAACAAAAATTCTGCACCTGCAAACCCTGGAATATCCCACATACATATTTGAATATTTCATCAATAGTATACCATCCATCATTATTGATATGAGCTAAAGAAACATTCTTCAAAATAATAGATGTAACAGTAGGAGATCTAAAAAGCATGTTTGTCCTTATGACATTGGTACTAGCACTGGTCTCAAACTTGTATCGCTGTTGAAGGTCAGGTAAGGAGAGCATTGGCACAATGTCAATATTTAAAGTGTTGAAGGTCTTCTGCTAGCTTCCTTCCCACTGAAAGACTTGTCTCATCTCAAGAAATTCACTCTTATGTAAAGGATCAAGAGCATTAACAACATCAAACTTATCTTGGCATTCCTCTTTTACAATCGTGAGTACAAGATTCTTGTTAGTGTTTATAACTCTTTTTACTTGGCCTGAACTAACAAGTGTTGATTTGTCCTTTATGCTG
>JZKD02S1619609.1:121451-143337 GCA_000966675.3 Picea glauca
TGATAAATCTGAGGAAGAGTTATTTTATGGAGAAGGAGCTCATATATTTGGGTTTCATAATATCTTCAAACGAATTGAATATGGACCCAGAAAAAGTGAGAGCGATCAGAGAATGTCCATCACTGAGCAGTATATTTGAGGTAATAAGTTTTCATGGGTTAGAGAGTTTTTATAGGAAATTTATCAGAAATTTCAATGGAATATGTGCACCCATACTGGACACTATGAAGAAGAAACACAAGTCCTTCAGTTGGACAAAGGAAGATGAAAAAAGATTCAAAGTGTTGAAAGAGAAAATCACAGAGCAGCCAATTCTGGTCTTACCAAATTTTGGAAAAACATTTCAGGTGAGATATGACGCAAGTGGATTAGCTATTGGAGCAGTCTTGAGTCAGGACAATAGGCGCCAGTTTCTTATTTCAGTAAGAAACTGAATGACGCCAAGAAAAAGTATTCCACACATGAGAAGGAATTTTATGCGATGATTCAAGCTTTGAAAAAATGGAGACACTATCTAATTCCTAAAGAATTTGTCTTGTATAGTGATAATCAAGATTTGCAGTTTATTACTAGGCAAGAGAAGTTGAATCAAAAACATGCAAAATGGGTAGAATTTATGCAAAATTTTACTTTTGTTATTAAACACATTGCTGGAACTGCTAACAAAGTCACAGATGCTTTGAGCAGGATCTATTTGATTTTACAGGAATTCCAGGTGGAGACCATGGGGTTTGAACACCTCAAGGAGATGTATAAAGAAGATGCAGATTTTAAAGAATCTTATGAGGCATGCAAGAATCCTTTTTTGGGAGACAGAAGCCCATGGATTGAATATTTGTTTCAGGATGGATTACTGTTCAAAGGAAGCCAATTATGCATTCTGAAGTGCTCAATGAGAGACAACCTACTGAAAGAGAAACACAATGGAGGTTTAGCTAGACACTTTGGTCATGATAAGACATTTGCACAACTAAGAAATTTGTATTATTGGTCAAGCATGAGAGAAGAAGTGAAGAAGTTCGTGAACAAATGCATAATTTGTTAGTATGCAAAAGGAAGACAACATAACACTGGTTTGTATCAGCCATTACCAATTCCATAAAGGCCATGGGATGCAATCAGTATGGATTTTGTTTTGGGATTGCCTAGAACTCAAAAAGGGAGTGATTCCATATTTGTTGTGGTGGATAGATTTTCAAAAATGGCACATTTCATACCATGCCAAAAGACAAGCAATGCCACTCACATCACCAATTTGTTTTTCAGAGAAGTAGTGAGACTACATGGATTGCCGAGAAGCATAGTTTCAGACAGGGATACCAAATTTGTAGGACACTTTTGGAGGACTCTATGGAAGAGGTTAGGGATGAAATTATCCTTTATTTTAGCATATCACCCTCAGAGATATGGATAGACTGAATTAGTAAACAAAAGTCTCGAAAACTTATTAAGAAGTTTAGTTATTGATCAAGGTTGACAATGGGATCAGATTTTAGCATAAGTAGAATTTGCATTCAACAATTCAGTGAACAGGAGAACAGGAAAAAGTCCATTTGAAATTGTGTATGGTATATAGCCAATAGGGATTACAAAGTTGAGAAATTTGAATCAAGATGAGTTCAGAAGTGCTGGAGAAGAGGACTTTGCAACAGAAATGCAAAAACTTCATGACAGAGTCAGGGAGCAACTATAGGACAACAATAAGAAATACAAGAGTAGAGTTGATCAAAAAAGGAGAGAAGTTCAATTCGAAGTTGGAGATGAATTTTTAGCTCATTTGAGAAAAGAGATATTCCCAAGGGAAATGTACAACAAGTTAAAGATGAAAAATATAGGACCATGAAGAATTCTCAAAAAATTCGCAGCCAATGCTTATGAGATTGAGTTTCCAAACAATGTTGGGATATCATTGATATTCAATGTTGCAGACCCATATCCTTACAGGAGAGTTGAAGCAGGAGAATCAGACGATCAAAAAGAAATTCAGTGGGAAGAGAAATTTCCCACAGCAGAAAATCCTTAGATGGAGAAAATTATTGAACAAGGGGATGGAAAGAAAACTAGGAGAAAGAAATATCCTGAACATTTAGTGAAGTGGAAATATCATCCAATGGAAGATGCAAGTTGGGTCACATAACCTAATATTTTGAAGCATCGAAACACAGTGCATGAGTCCATGAAATTTTTTAACCAGAGGAGTATGATGCAGGAGCATCACCTTCAAATTCAACAACGCACATGTGGAGGCATTCGAATGTCATCTCAACAATGACAGAGTTTCAAATTAAGAATTTAGCTCAGAATTTAATCGATTGTTGAGATATTTTGGTAAACAACATTTTAAAATGTAACTTGTCTATAAAGTCTTGAAGGACTGTAAGAAATTGCAGATATGGAGTGTTGACTCTATCTGGAAATAACTAGTAGTTATTGTAATATGATAGAGTAGGTAATAACTCTAAATTTTGAAATGATAGATTTTAGAACAGGAAGAGAGAGCTCGTGGAGCGGTCCATAGATAGTTCATTGTTGAATTGTAATAGAGGGAGGATGTATGAGGTAGAAAGGAGAGATCAATAGAGTAGAGTAGAGTAGCAGGAACATTATGTATTTTTGTTTTTCATAAATGAATAGAACAGACAGATATTGTCCCAAATACTTGGATTGTGTTCATTTCATGTGTGATTGAATGAATGTTACTCTGTTTGTATGATTTATTATAGTTCGTTCACGTATTATTGTTCGAGAGATTAACTGTATGAGTTTGTGACGAAGCTGGTTGAGTCTCAATCGTTTCTCTTCTGATAATTGTATGCAAAGTGTGCATCTCAAATGTAAGGAGTGCATCGACTGAGTCTTGGAATGACTTAGAGAAGTTATAAGAGAATCGGAGAAACTCAGACTAGGTGCAAGGTGTGCACAGTGTGTAGAAGCCAACAAAATTCGAAGAAACGGTGCAGAAGAACGCCAGGTGGGCAAGAAACATTTTCTTTCCAAGAAAATACTTCGAATTGAGTTATTTGAAATCTCGGGAATGCAGGGTGTGCATGGAGAATCAAAATCCTTTCAAGGGACAAAGCTCATGAGGGATAACACTTTCACAAGTGTTGATGAGATCCAGGAGTTGGACTCGCGGTAGAAGCAAAAGTTGAAACCTTTGAGCTCTAAGAAATATTCTAAAGTCTAGAAGAGGTGGAAGCTTAGGAGAGAGAGTGAATCGTCGATCTAAAGGAGGATCGAACCATTGGTTTTCTTTCATTGGAAAGGAGATTTTGGAGGATTGGATATCGGGATTCCGGGGAACAAAGGAGTTTGTTTTCCAAAGTCGCCAAACGTGAACTTCCGGTAAAAGACGAAAAGGATTTGAGCCATTAGATCAGAGATAGGAAGGAGTACACGCAGGAGGAGATCAGATCAAAACCGTCGGATATTAGCGTCTAGGTCAACATTCGTTGGATCCCAAGGAAAGTGCACTAGACCAGTTCCAAAATCATCAGGACCGTTTGTTGTCATAGGACGCTCGATAGCAGATCAACATTTCGCTGACTCGCAAAGTGAAAAATTCAAAGGGCAGATTTATGAAAATTCACGAAATGTGTTGACAGGTGGCAGGAGATCCATGCACATCATAAATTTGAGCATTGGGAGAAACTGAACGGACAATGGAAACTCTCGGAGGGAGAAATGTCGATGGGATCTGGACCGTCAGATTGTAGGATAATTGAATCTGTTGATCCGTGGCAAGGGAATATCGGTCTTTTGGGTATCGGATGAAGGAAGATAAGTTATATCGTAAAACCCTGATTTGCGAAATCCCAATGCTCTCAAAGGATGAGCCCCAGGTCATGGTGAATGGTCACATGATCGGAGATAAGGAAAGGAGCTAACAGCCATTAAGCTCTTTTGAGAGTTTTGGGAGTCGGGAGGAGTTAGGGTTGACTCACTCGCACAGTCCCGACACACGAAATCACAACGCGCCTTTTGTATAGGCGTGCACTCACGACCCATGGTTGTGTGGAGGTGAAGCTCACATCTGATGCTTGTATGCACAGACCGAGTTTCGCATTTGGACCTGTGGATTGTTTTAGTGAAGGTTCTAGCATGGACCAAAGAGTGTTTTAGCTCAAGGAGAAAGAACGATCTAGTGACCGAGAGGTTGACAGACCTTGCTGAGGTAGGGGGGTTGCATCATAAACCACGACTCACAAAATATTAATGGTTGGGTATTATTGGCCTACTCTATTCAGGGAAGCTCATGCATATACCAGGAAATTTAAATCTTGTCAAGTAAGCATCGGTAGGGAAAAGTGGGCAACCATTCCACTCCAGTCGGTGACCATATCCAGACCATTCGAGCAATGGGGAATAGACGTCATAGGATTAATTACTCCCAATTCTTCAAAACAACATAAATATATCTTGACTGCTACATATTATTTCACGAGATGGACGGAGGCTATCCCTCTCACGCACGTTAATGAAAAGGTAGTGATCCAATTTTTAGAACAACAACTAATAACAAGGTTTTGGATTCCCTCTGTCCTCATTTTTTATGATGCTACCTACTTTTATTCCACGTGCTTGACATAATTCTCCCTTGATAAGGGGATCATAATAAGATATTATGCAAACTATTATCTGCAAGGGAATGGGGTAGCAAAGTCAACTAATAAAAACCTGGTGATAATTTAAAAAAAAATCGGTTGTTGAAAATCATAGGAATTGGCATAATTTTCTTCATAATGCCCTATGGGTCGATAGAGTAACACCTAAAGAAACCATAAGAAAATCTTCGTACTTTTTGGTATATGGGCAAGAAGCCATTCTTCCAAACATATTGTATCTTCCATATTTACATCTTGCCCAGGCATCAAGAGGTCAACCCTCATCCACTGTACAGAAAAGGATTGATACCATTCTCATGATGGATTAAGAAAGAGAAAAGGCTAAAGTTAAGTTCATCATTCATTAGCAGGTACTTAAAATCTAGTTCAACAAACATAAGGCGAAAGAAAAAAAAAATTGAGGTAGGAGACCTAGTCTTGAAGTGGGATAAAGCAAACGAGTCCAAAGGAAAACACTCAAAGTTCCAAAATCTATGGCTTGGACCTTTTTAGGTGCTCGAGAAGATTGGGGCATGCACATCCCGGTTGCAGAATATGAGGGGGGAATCCAACACCCTCCCGGCGAATGGCTAGCCCTTAAAATACTACTTCTCCTAAATAAATAAATTGATTAATTAAAAAAAAAAAAAAAAATTAAAATATGTGTCTTTTGATGCTTTGTTTGAGTTTTGTTTCTTTTTTAGCATACATTTTGATCAGGATGAGTGTATGGGTTTAAGGAAGATCATCTTCGAACTCCTTTTTATGTCTTTCTTGTGCTTGTTATTTTCTTTTAATTAAGTTGTGTTTCGTAAAGCAATGGTTGACTTTAATAAATACGGTGAAGTAGACTCTTCTCCTTACCTACACTTACATGCAAAATAAGAGACGTTGGGAAAACATAAATTTTCAAAGTCACATTTTTCTTCATAAGCATACTACCTTGGGAAGCAATGAAATATATGCCTAGTGGCATGGTAGAGCTAAATGGAAAGATGGCTAGATGGAAAGAATCACATGTACCTATGGACATATCTAGGGAAAGCTCCACCTTAATAATTTCACCTTGTCAAAAAACATATATCCTCCTCTCTAACTCACTCTTGGTATTTATGTCGAAAAAATATGATCCATAAAAAGAGTGTAAATTATGAGAGGGTATGCAGAGAACTCTGTCGAGGCTATGGATGCTCGCTAGCAGCGAAGCAAGGGATGTGATGGCGGGGTGACTATGTCAGGGCTATGGATGCTCGCTAGCAACAGAGCAACACTGTAAGAAAGGAATGATAGCTAAATGGCCTCACACCAATGGATGCCCTACCTGACTCTTGTCTAGAAAGGATATGGATTGCAGTTAACAGGAAAGGGGAAAAAAATCTAAACCCCACAAGCGGATATGAATTCATGAACCAGGGAAATTTTGTACACATTGATAAAAAAAAAAAAAAAAATTTGAAACAGTATAATAAATCCAAATAGTTTATTAACCAATTTGTACAAGTTGAGCACGATGGAAGGAGCGGAGATTTTTTTTTCACCAAGAGAATCCCCATTTGTTGAGCACTCAACACACCCTAAAATTCTTTGCGAATTTTATCTTTTGGGTACCACTTTTTCATTTCCGAGTAAGAGTCAGTTGTGTAGGGATCAATAGTTGTTGTTTTTTAGTGTTCTATCATTGATTGCATTCGGTTTGGTTTGAAGTTTGTTGAATAGATTGACATTTTTGTCTAAGTAAGTGTGTCATTAGATTAAGTGTATACATCTCAATTTTTTTTTTATAAAGATCAATGTGCCCATCAGTGGATCTAGTCTGCAAAATTAGTTCTTTACAAACGATTTGTCGATGTATCGTCGACATCGCTGAAATATGACAAGAAAAATTTCCCACATAAAAACGATAATCATTGATCGTTGATTGCCGATGTACTGTCAGCATCGACGAAATTTGAAATATAAATTTTTAACCGGGAAACAACAATCGTCAATCATCGATCCCCAATATATCATTGACATTGGAAAAATGGGAGAAACAAAATGCCAAAATGCATATGTTTAAGGAAAATCATCGACGCTGAAAAGTAAAGTTCTCACGCTGAAAAGGTCAAATCGACCATCACATGTTTTACTGCGTAGATAGTCCATATTGCTCGGTCAACACCCACGTCATCTTTTTATATTTCCCGTGTCATGTCTGTACTTCCACGACTGCTTTTCCACGTTGACACTATACAGCGGTTTCGATCGGCATCAAAACTTTTTATTAGGGGGACCAATGATACAACATTAAAGACAATATGTCGACGTTGATGCACTCGTCAACTATCCACAGATTGTTAGAACACTGAATTTTCAAATTTAGTTCAAATCTCTATCTGTCAATGACCCTAACCGATATGTGATCATGCTTATCCCCGACACCAATCATACTAGTTTTGTTGGAGTGCGAAGAACGCTCGGGTAATTTAAGAAGACACCTCCAGCTAAGAGAAGTATGGGATATGTGATTTTCTAAAACAATTAAAAGCTTCACGTAACCAATAACACGACGTCGCGTGTCGACCAACTTTCAAAATTTGAATTTTCCAATGAACTTTAAAATAACACGCTCCTATGTCGCCAGCCTGTGTTGCATTTAATCCTAAGCATGGTGTATATTTTGTTATAGATTGTATAGATCATTTTTGTACTCTCGAATTTAAAAATCGATGTGACAAGGTAGGTATGTGTTAAAAGTATGAGATTTATGCCCAAGCATGTTGTTCCATTCGCAAATCGTTGAATTCTCGAGAAGATGAAGGAGCAAGAGAGAGCATCGAAGAGTTAATGGGTCATTGTGCCACTTCAATTACTAGTAACTCTAGATCATCTCCTAGAAGGAAGAGGTAAGCATGGTATTTATTGATTACATTTGAGATTTCGTCGAATAACACTTGTCCCAGTTGGATTGCAACTTATTGTTTCATTTTTTGTGTAGGAAGATGCCTCCCAAAAAGCTGATGACCAGACGCTCACCAAGAACACCCAAGATGAAATAATTGGAGACTGAGGAAAGGTCGACACTAGTTTATGCAAGAGAACTTGATTTCTTTTCAAAAATGGATTTGGTCATTCGAAATTCCACTAAGAAAAATTTCACCCAGCGTCTAATGTTCAGGGACACAGAGGCGAGCACTGGATCTAAAGTAATGATCCCACACTAGGGAGATATTTTTAACAAAATCAATCGGGAAGATTACTCGGAGCTTACACCTCCAATGATATGGACGTCACGATATTGCATGACTAGGTTTTCCCAAACATTAGGCGATCATATCTACATATGGTGGCCTATCGGACCCCAGTTTTTCCCTGCATCAAAATGCTAGGATGGATGATCGACCACATAGATGTGATAAAATGCACATTCAATAATGAGGAGGGAAAATGTGTTGGTGTCTTTCTTCCAGTCGAGGTCCAAAAATACTACAAGCTCAGAGACCCGAAGGAAACACTAAATACATAATTTTTTGTCAGATTTTATGAGTTCCATGACACCAATAGGTTATTGGCCTCGTGGTGGAAAGAAGATAAGAATTTCACCAATAGGAGAAATGGCTGGTACAACACGGTAAACCTCAAGGAGCCTTATATGTATTTAATGGATTTAATTTTCTGATTGTATGGGGAAAAAGATTTCTCTAAGTTTTCATAAGTGTGGATAACCTTGGCATATACCATGGCAATCTCTGGGAGAAGTTTCAATTGGGGATCCATCATTTCCAAACAACTGACCACCAACATCCTAAAGGCCCGTAAACCAAAGGATGGAGAAACACTTGTTTTCCACATGGAATCGTACCTATTGGATGTAATCTGCACAAGAAACATTTTCGCAGGTATGAATTTAAGTTGTCACGTTGTTGAGTTACCCGTGCATGTTTATTTCATCATTTTATGGGAAAATAGGTACAAAATTTTTTACACCCTGATATGTGATGAGTTCATAGCCCGAGTGCACTTAATCATATTTAGAAAATAATTCCCAAGGATTTCAGCGACAGCCAAAAATATGATTTCCAAAGTGAGCCACTAGTATTTTGAAGAAATGAGCACTTATATCAGAGTGTTTGGAGCTACTGACGTGCCACACCTACTCCCCATCCATGCCCCAGACTGTCTCATTTTGGATAAAAAATTTACCAAACCATTCTGCAAGGATATAATGCCTCTTTGGTAAAGGATAAGAAGAGATCTTTCATACCCTATGGTTTTCATATCAGGTTTTACATGGTAAAAGACACTGCATAGGTGAACGAAGAGGGATTGAGTCAACTTGAGTATCAGTTCCCCATAGGCCATTTTCATAAGCATGATCCAAAAGGCCTGGTACTCCAGCATGTGTTGCAGGTGTCTTCATGTTGGCCATATTCTCATGATAGCTTCGAAGATGAGATCTTCACAGAGGGTGCCTAGGACTGGGAGGAAGTGCTCCATAGAAGGGTTAAACCTAACATGACCAAGTTCAAAGCAATGATTATGGATGAGAAAGTGGAGACAATAGAGAAAACAAATCAAGAATCCCTCAGGGTAAGAGAATAAAACATAGAAGTAGAAGCAACAGAGGCACGAAGGAGGGGGATACTATTACTAGAAGAAGTTGAAAGAGTTATACAAAGATTAGGGGAAGATCCCCCACTTAACCCTTTGATAGGACCCTTGAGGATCACCTTGGATGATACAAGTAATCATGAGGAAGAGATAAATGTCTCAGAGACAATTCCACCAGAGGAGATCGTTGATCAAGAAAACCCCAACCCTATGTCACCATAGGTAGGATCATCGGTGACTACTACGACCCAGCTAAAGTCAATGAGAACATCAATTGGGATGGTTATTCCTACTGTCCTCATAGATCTAATCATGATATACGATGATGAGGAAGAGTCTGAGGCCTTGCACATAACCCTAGTGCCAATCACACAGGATGAGGAACCAAGGGAATCATCTTCTCTAGTTTCTGATGTTGTGACTCCAAATCCTCATGAAGGTGACCTGGTATCTAGGAGCACTCTTGAAACTATATTTCTCGATCAATTGGGAACACAACCTCAGAATGACAGCTCCAAGAATGAATTGGATGCTAGTAAGCAAGAAGAAGGAATGGGCCAACCAAAAATCGACATCTCAACGACCAAACTCCCAGCTAATTTCAATCCTTTGCCTACTTCACCATCTAGGAATATTACTCCATCAATCAACAAGGACCAACAGGAGGCCAAGTTACCATAACATACAGGAATTTCCCCTGCTAGGGAACTAAGAGAACCTTCCATGGAACACCTCTACACATAGGGAAGCCTAGGAAATACTCTATCTTAGAGAGATCAACATATTCTTGAACCAGTAGACGAAGTCATCGATCTACAGGAAATTTCTTATGACGGGAAAAGAAAATTTGTGATGAGAAGAACAGTCAATAAAAGGAATCTCAAGCTTGACATAACACTTCTCATAATCGTAGAAGAGACGTTGTTCGACACAAAAAATGCTAATATGACTAAGCTAATCAAAGCATGGATGGCCATAAATGATGTCACTTTAGATAGGGAAAAAAGGGCTGAAATGGAGGTAGCCACCTTGAATAAAGAACTGGACCATCTACAACATCAAGCAGAGTATTACCAAAATTCAATGCGGGCAGTGGTACTCTTGAAGTGTGAGTTCCGAGAGATGTATGCGCAATTCACAAGGGAGAGATACCTCTTCACCGCTTGCATAGTGGATTTCCAAGAAGATACCCTCATGGGGTTGGCAACCTGTAAAGACATGCAGTGATGGTATGAGAAGGCACATCAAGACTTAGAACATGTAGACTACATCATCGAAGTACAAAAGGGTTGAGATGCAAAAGAGCATGTCATCTGAGTGTTGATGGACAACAACATCACCCGAATAAGGAAGGCAACTGAACACTACGTAAGAATCGTCCAAGAACCCCAACGGAAAATGCAGGAGAGATGGGAAGAGTGTGAGAAAATTTGGGAGAAAATCAATCAGGAAATGAGAAATATCAACTTGTCAGAGTTTGGTCCACCGAAATATTTCACCGAATTATGTGACATAGTTAAGCGGCATGAAGAGAAAGACCAGGTATGCAAAGAAAATATTTCACATGTTTCAATCATGATCCTAGGTCAATTAAAGAGGTTCATGAAGCCACTTATTAAATCTCTCGCAGTCTTACAACACTTGAGTGTTAAACTAACCAAGTACAAAGAACGGGAAATTGAGATGAAGGAGGTCCTCTCCGCTCCGATGGACCAACACAGGTTCCCATATGAAAATACATGCGAAGATCTCTTCTGCATATGGTCATAATATGAAAGCAACAATCCACTTCAGTAAATGACTAGATGATCTCAAGAGAATCAAAAGACAACAGGTAGATAAATTTCGCCATGTGTCATTTTCTTGACTTAACACAACTTTAGTAGTTATTTTTAGTTTAGATTATTTTTATAAATAAGGGCATCGACCTTGGACATAGGGTCGATGGTTTTGGAGAGAAATACTTTTTCTAGAATATTGTAAGAGAACTATTTATGTGCAAGTTATTTTAATTAAGAAGTTCTATTTAGAACCAAAGACACTTCTTTCATCTGAGGCATGAATTTGACTAGACTGAAGGTGATTATCTTTGTCTTCGAATTCAATATTTGTTGTTGTATTGAGTAAGAGGTGTTGTATATGTTATTCAAAGTTATGTTATCATGTTGCAACAGTTCTTTTATTCTAGTTGATGAATAGAAATCGGTTGTGTTAACCTGTGATTGATAATAGAGCATTGAAAATTAATTTCTTGCACTAACTTCTTGTCACGTATATATTTTATTTCTATAAATTCTATCTCAGATGATGTTGAATGTTTACTAGCCAAAATGGTATTATCTCTAGTTTGAAGTAGTTTAAATCTTCTTCGTTTGCATGCTAAGGTATAAGGGTTATCCTAAAACCCAGCCTTCCCCAAACACACAATTTAACTTCCTAGTGCCATTTAGTTTAAGATTTATCTTCCTTTTTTTATAAATGTTAGAAAATAACCAAAAAGAGAACTGTGTAGCCTGAGGAAAGGTTCAAAGAAAAGACATCTCTATCAATCACGATTAAATCCCATCGAGAATTACAGCTAGATCACAAATCTGGAGAACCTTACCACTCATCAAACACTTACGAGTCTAATTGGGCCTCTTAAGTGGGTTTGGTTCCTATTGTTGGGTTAAAGGGATGTCAGACCCCTCAACAAGGTCCTAGACTTCTATTGACAAAGATAACTAGTTATTCTAGAGTGTCGCCATTTTTTGTAGCTACAACAACCCCCTTTTTCCTTTTTTCTTTTACAAGTGAAAGGAACGGGGTCCCCTACTAAAATTTCAACCCTATTGCCTAATCCTCTACCACTTGAGCATAATGTTATGTCTTTTCCTACTTTGAGGGATTTGGAGGTTTTATATTGTTGGGTGATTTTGTTTTATTGGTGTTGATGGTTCCTTTAGATCTGATGATTTCAAATGTCTTCATGATGCTTATTTACCTATGGTGTTTTGTTGACATTTGTTTCAAACTATTCATTGATTCTAAAGCATTTCATGATACTATATGGTTGCAAGGTCTGATGTTCTATTGTATGTCCTGGATGAGGTTGTGGATAATTATTTGTTGATTGACTAATTCAAGTTTTGCATCCTCTTGTTGACATGTTATGCTCTGTGACTTCATACTTATTCTCTTGCATATGGATTCTTCTCTTATGCTTTGAACTATCTTATGTAGTCTTAGAACACTCATCTACAATCATCGTATTATTGTTCAATAAACCTAACACTCTCTTATAAGTTGGTTTACATGCAGGGAATATATTGTTTTGGCTAGTCTTCTTTTGATTGCATGGTTATTCTCATTATTTTGTTTTGAAGGAGTAGGTGTGAAAGGACACTTTGTTCGCAAAGCTGCTCTAGCCTTGAGAGGCCTGTGGAGAAATTTGTTCATCCTTTTCTAGAATATTGACTTTGATCCTTACCGAGATTTCCCTTTTCTTATTTTCATGAGGTATTAAGTTTCTAAGGTTGTTGGATCCACCTTCACTGCATACTTTTTCTTGAGCCTCTTCGGATTGATCTCTACCAAATTCTTCTTTTGGCCTTCCCTCTCTCCAGAAAAATAGGCCCAAGGCCTACTAGGTTTTCTCCTTATTTTTCTCTATTTTTTCCTCTAGACAAACCTCTGAGTTGGATTCTTCTAGTCAATATTTTTCCAACGAATTTAACCAAACTTAAGTCCAAGTCTCGAATCAAAAGTTATGGCTTCCCAAAGTTTCCTAATCCAAAACTCACATTTTCCACCTCACTGCCATGTGGCTTCCATGTGGTTCACTCTCTCTTGTTCCATTTGAATTGGTATTGATGCATGGTGTTGATGTGGCATACACCACCTTCCCTGATCATCATTGGGATTTGTCTTGACTCTTCTTCCCAACCTTCCGATCACATACTCTGACAATGATGTCAGAGCTTCATTGTCCCTGGCATTCACACTCTTCATTGTCGAAGTCCTTCTCCATCGGAGTACATCTAATCCTAATATCACAACTCACTCTGACGACCCTCCCTCGATGAATGGTTGGGATACATTCCACTCTTTATTAGATTGATGAACTTGATTCGTTCTTGGAGTTGATGGCCTTACGACTATAGTATCTACAATATAGAGATTTATTTATGTTTCTCAGTTAGCGAATTTTCCTTCACTGCCTCAGATCGAATCCTTGTATTCTTCTTTCACATAGCAATGTTGTTTGTAGCTAAATTCTTTGGTGAATTATGCATGCTCTTTTGAAGTTAAGCACATTTTCCTTCCAAGTGAACAACATTGGAACCACATGCTTATTACTTTGAAAAGTTTTGTGAGATTAAACCCCGAGAAGATTGCCAAAGTGAAACTCTCATGAGCCCTCGATCGTTTCTCTGAGTGAAAGATAAGATATTTTTTGTACAATAGTATTCGGGTTAAAATTTTGAAGGGTTAGAGTTAACACTCTGAATGGTCTCCTTCAGATTCTAAATTACTTTTAATCATTATCATTGATATCCATTGAAAGGAAAATCTAGACCTTTCGTATCCAAAATGAATCTATGGGGGAATATGCTTCGATACCCCTTGTCGATACCATGAAACTTCAAAAAATTTCTGGACAATGAATAATTGTCTCTCCATACACATCATCACTTTTTTCGGGCTTAACCTTCAGTACAAAAATTGAAGAAAGAATATTCTTCGATTATTTTCTTCGATCCCTTTTCACCAACACATTAAAGAAGACTATGAAATAGCTCCCTCGATGGATTATGTATATTTCTATAGATCCGTTGAACGGTCATATCTCGCTCTCACAATTAATACGTCGAGATGGGAATTGAACATGAGATAGGAAGACTCTGATGTGAAGTTCTAAGTGCACACTCTACCATTTTCAAGGTCCGATGGAAAATTGACTAGAACCATTGATATGGTGTTGAAATGAGGCTTGTGATACCTCCTTGGAAAGGTATTGAATAGAGGAACATAGCGGTATAGGTATCCAGGTTGAACACTGGACATAAGACATCATAAAATGGAAAAAAAAATGACAATCATAGATTTGGGGGAAAATGGCCATACCAACTTCAAACAGTCATATCTGGGGTTGTGAGTAATGAATTCAAGCCCAGCATAGCTCGATAGAAATATGGAGAAGAGAATAACAAGATGGCATAGAAAATGTGGGAATATTGAGAATGTAAATTTCTCAATAATGAAAAACACAGACGAAACTCAAATTCGGATGGAAAAACGGGTATGCTGACTTCAAATTGTCATATATTGAGTTACAAGAAATGAAAGCAAGCCATCAATAGCTCAACGGAAGTCTAAGACACAAAATAATAAAACACAGTGATCACATTTTGCAGGTAGAAGCCAGAACCATATGAAAAACAAAAGATAATGCAAATGGGTGGAGGCAATGGGTGTTTTTAAACAAATATCATTTATAAAATGTCTGAGGACGAAAATAATGACTCATGAGTCCATTCAGTTTCTCTTTTTAATGCTTAAATGTGTCCATTTTTTAAATGAGAGAAAATAAACGGAAGGAAAATGAAATGAACAATGATAAGAACTGAAGAGTCTGTCTCTTGTCTTATAAAAGAGAACTCATGGCATAGATTGATGACTTTTTCCCTTTGTAACAAAGGATGGTACCATTACCCCTAAGGAATAAAGAGCAAGAGGCATTTCGGAAATAGGTGGCTTTGATGGATGTAGTAGAGACTACTCTTGATGCATTTATATTTTTCTTGAGTAGATAGGATTATGTTGTATGATTTTTTTCTGCACTTTGTGTTGTTTACTCAGATCGTCACATGTTTCTTCATGGGTACATAAATGATTTTATAAATGTATTGTGAAACTATTTGTCTATGCATCTATAACATTATTTCTTTCATTTACCATTAGAATACATGAATTATTTCTGGTTCTGGTGGTTATCTTTCTCTATACTCATTCTCTTAGTTTTGCTCCTGGGATAGGTTAGAATTAGTTAGAATGGATTAGTTAGATTTTAGTTAGTTTATCCTTAGAATTAGTTAGAAATCTTTGGGGGGAATTTAACTGTATTTTCCCGTTTTATTCTTTTAATTATGAGCGATAGCGAGGCCCATAAACTCATTGGAAACGCTACCCCAAATGAGAGTAGGTTTGATTGGGACCTGCCATCGTTCATTTTTCCTCATCTGATTGAATGGGTCATTCTGGCTCGTCAACACAAAGTATGAAAACTAGAGATATATCTTTGAAAACAAATCTTGTGGCTAGAAAAGGTGTGGAGCTACTTAAAGGGAAACTCCCTCTTTGGGGATAATACAACTCACACATGTTTGAGAAACTGATACAATCAACTAGACAAATAAACTATCAAGTGCACAAATCTATTGAGGAATTGGTTGAGTTTTCCTTGCAAGAAATACCCCAACCCTTGGACCAAATCCCTCCTCCTCCTCTAGGTTTTACTGCTTCCACCTTTGGTTTTGAATCTAACTCTGACTCTGAATCTGAAGAGGACACCGAAGGAAACCCCAATATGGATGGTAATCAGAACTGTGTCCAAGAATGGATTTATGGGATTTGAACCTATCTGAGCTCATGCATAAGTTTCCCAAACGCCCAAAAGGTCTCTTTCCCAAATTTGACCCAAATAAATCATGCTCTCTCAAAGATAATATAAAGAAATTTTACCTAGCATTACGGCTAATGAATGTAGAACATGAATATGCAGTATGTAGGTTATTCATCTATACCTTCAAGAATAAAGCATCTACATGGTTTTACAACCTTTTGAATGGATCCATAAGAAGCTGGGACGTGTTTAATAGAGCTTTCCTAAACAAATTTGGAAAAGAAAAAACCATTGCTACTCTTCTTAGAGAATTAATCACCATTAAAATGGAGAAGAAGGAGAAAATAAAAGAACATTGTGAACATTGTGCTTGTTGAAGCATTGATTATAGAAAAATACACCTCTTATTTACACCCTTCTATAGATATGTTTATCAAAAGAGCTGGAAAACCTACTTTAGCAAAAAAAATTGAGGAAGCTAAAAATGTAGAAAAATAAATTATTTCTCTAGGTAGCAACCTGAAGACTGGAGATAATAAGTCAGTTGGTAAAAATCCTTTACTGCTAACGAAACCCTTGAGAGATAACCAACCAACCTGGACAACATTCTCAAACCATTCAAAATATTATCCAATGAAGTGGTAGACCTAAAAAAGAATGTTGGTGAGGGGTCATCTCATCATAAACCTTTTCAACCCTTTCACAAGAAGCCAAATAATCACCCCAAAGCACGAGATCCTTCAAACCTTACCCTAAAACTTGATGAGTTTGGTATGGATAATTTTTGTTTGTATCATTAGACCAACCACTCATAGAAAAATTTACCTCAATGGATAAATTATATGACTCTGGTTATCAACCAAATTTTGGAACAACAATCTATTGTTGATGACCAACCCCAAGAAACAACTATGGAAGAAACCACTGAGGTAGGAGACAACACCAAAGAATTTGTCATCTTCTCATGGTATTGATCTTTATATTATGTCGATGAAAATGTAGAGGAAGTACCCTTAGGTGATACCCAAGCTACTAAGACTACTACCAAATATTATGACTTGTGAAGCAAAGGGCCTATGTCGAATACCTCTCTCCCTTCTAAATATATTCCTGCTCCTAGAAAGATTACTCCTCTTATTGCCACACATAAATTATTAAGTAAGGTTTTTTGCATAATTATTGTTATAAATAGAGGTTTCTCCCCTCTCATATGTATCTGTTATATTATTTAATCAATACAACCAACTAGTTTATGGTATTTGTTGGAAACAACTTCTTGCATTACTCAAATTTGTAGGTGCAAGACACCCTTGGGTGTGCAAATGCCCTCATTTTTCCTTTCCTATGTCTCTTAATCTTTGTTTATATTTTAGTCATTTCCATAGTTGTAATAATTGTTCTATTTTTCATTCTTGAACACTAGAAGTTGGTATCGGATCATCAACCAATTTTTTATCTTGTTGTGTTCTTTTAAAAAAGAAACAAGAAAATTTGAAAAAAAAATGTTGAAGACTAGATCCCAATATTATGTGACTAAGGAAGAGTTGGTGGAAAATTTCATAAAGTTTGTAGATTAAATGAGGTATATGGTACAAGGGAAATGACCAATATGCCATGATTCTTCATTTTCACAACCAAATCTTTCAGGGGGGGGGGAGATGAGCACTCAAACATTAAATGAAGGCCACAATTATACCCCACAAGATAACTATTGCAACAAAGTGGAAGTGCATACTTGGTTAAGCAAGATCAAGTTACCTTTCATTGTGCAACACATGCACATTCAAACTAAAAGCATCTAGAACATGGACATAAAAAACATGGTTTTTTTTAGGAAGGACCATTTTAATTCATGAATTGCTCGTTCCACCATACATGCATGTGTGATACACCAAGCAGGTTACTACTGTTGTTGCATCAATAGTGGAAACTAACATGGATGCATCTATATCTGTTGAGGGTCTACTATCCAAGTGTAACAACTACACACATCATATAATTAGATATAGAAAAAAAATTCACACAATAAACTACTTATATATATATATATATATATATATATATAATCATCGAAAAATAGAGAGACAATCAAGATACTAACCTCCTCCATAAAATTTTCATGTACTAGTAGCTCGAGCATATATGAGGATCACATGAACTAGAATGAGAATGCATATTCTCAAGCAAGGCTTAAAGAGCATATAGTTGATACTACTCACAACCGAATCTCAAAATCAGCTATCACTGAACACTCTTCAAACTAAAAACATCTTATTTTCTTTGACCAAACAAAAATCTTAACCTCAACCCCTCATTACTCCTCCTGGCTCATTCAAGAAGCCCTATAAATTGAAAAACATCCTAATAACTCTAACCACGAAAATGGCTACAAACTTAGCCACTCTTGAAAACCCACCATTCATCATCTTGGCCATTGACCTCTGTCTTTGTAAGTTCCCCCCACCCTTTTCCTTTCCTTTAGCATAACAAGTTCCTTGTTTCTTTATCCTCCTTTCCCAACATTCCATATTCTTCTCCCTTTGAATTTCCCCCCTTTTTCTTATTTTTACCACTCATTATTCTCCAACTTTCTCTTTCCTCTTTATATCCCTTTCTCTTTTCTAGCTTTATCCTCAATTTTCTCATATGATCTCCCCTATTTCTTTCTTAATAACTTCCTCAGTCTCCCTTATTGTGATATTATTTTTCTATTCAAAATAATTTGTCTTTCTCTTGCTTTAGTTATTATCCATGTCTCTTTAATACGATGTATCTCCTAGATCTCTCTCTTTTTTTCTTTATTGTTCTTTCAATAGTCCAACTTTTTTGATTATATCACCTTCCTCCCCAACTTTAAAATTTATTATCTTAATTTAAGCCATTTTTAACATTAACTTAAAATCTTTATTATTAATTTAACAATTTTACCTAATCTTTCTAATCTCAACATTTCTTTAACCTTCACATTTTCTTCAACTATTTCATTCTTTTGGTTAGTTCATCCTTTCTCTACCCTAATGTTATCTTGTGTTACATTTTATAGATATATATCTAAAACTTGTATATTATCTTTCTTTACTCATAAACATCCTTATCCTTTATTCTTTCTCCTCATTATTGTCTTTATCATCTCTCCTGTTATTTTATTAATATTACCCTTCTTTCCCAATTATCCTCCATAAATAGTTTAATATTACTTCTCCCTCTTAGGGCTCCATCTTACCCCTCACCCAATACTTTATCCTAATTCTTTATTTTAATATAATAACTTAATAATATCCTAATCTAATTTAATTTAATTTATTAATACTATCAATATTTTATCATTAATTTAATTTAATTTAATATTGCTAATTATCCTCGATTAATTTATTATATTTTATTATTTCCTATTTTGAATCATTATTACTCTCAACAACCTCTCTATCTCATGCCAACTGTTATACTCTCTCTCTCTCTCTCTCTCTCTCTCTCTCTCTCTCTCTCTCTCCTTTATTTACCCCAACACGTTCTTACATCATATCAACTTTCTTTTATCCCTGATGATGGGTGGATTGTCTACTTGAAACATTGGACGTTTCAAAAAATCCACATAATTCTTATCCAGAAGTTTTTTGCAGCATTATGACTAACTCTGGAAACCTACATTCTCAGAATGCTTAGTTTGTCCATGTGGTCTCTCCTAGCCGCTACTACTGGGCTTGAAGGCCCAATCCCTCCCTCAATGTCACCTAAGGGTCCCTCTTGGCAGGATACTGATATAAATGTGTTGTAAAGCACTAGACGACGGGTCAAGGTGGATATGGATAATTGGGTCTAGTTGATGTTTTATTCTATGGGAGGATGCTAAGAAGGGGGGTTATGCCTCTGCCTAAGAGGACGAGGACCTAGCAAGGGTCACACTTAGCATTTTTTCTATCCTATGTGGACCCACGACCCACCCCCTGGAATTCCCCAATGCCAAAGTAGTTGACATGATGACCTAAAACAAACTTAGCCCATAATTTCCTAAGGAAATATAAAGGCACCTCCCTATTATTACAGGGAGATTGGTCAAATACCATAAACCATCTATCCATTACATTGTCTAAAAATAGATGATAGGTGCACCAATCCATACAAATGTGTTTCTTTGTGACTAGTGGTTGTAATCTAGTTCTGAGTCAATAAACATTGTCATAAGTCTTGTTTTGAAATGTTGAGGTCTATGACTTGGTTTTTATCTAGACTCATCCTAAAATGTTCAAACATTCTAGCCCTTAAGGAATTTGCAATAGAAGTAACAATGGTGTCTAGGGATGTGGCTAGTGACAACCATGAGGGCTTTCTAATCAAGCCTTGTATAAGGGTTCTTAGAGACCTCAACCCTACATCAATTTCAATGTTTATATTTCTTGATTCTAGGTTGGGGTTTGGTATGTCTTCATGCAGTGGTGTTAAGTTTGGGTTTTCTTTAGGATCGATGTTAATTAAGTGTGCTACAATTTAATAAGAGAAAATTATTATTTATTTATTTTTTATAATTAAAAAAAATATGAAATAAAAAACTAACATGGCAGGAATGTGTGCTCATTCCTTACTTGGCACTGATTTAGGAGTCTCCATGACAATTTTATGATGAGGCTAGAAACTCACAAACACCTATGGATTCCTAAGAACATGAGAGTGTTCCTGTATAAGCACATTCCTAAACATTCTATTGCCTCTTTTTCAACCATCATCTTCATATAAGCACCCTCTAACCAAATCATAAAAAGTCAACATATTTCTACATTATCTTGAAGATGCATTCAATTTTGCAACAGCTCTAGCAACGAGAACAAAGAAATAACCACTAAGTAACCAACTTTACCCTATCCCACCCATTATTATTGTCTCATAATAATAATTTCCAATTCTTAAATTTACTAGCGTCCTCTCCTTACGTTGACTGTTCAGGGTTCATGAAGATCATCTAAGGCAATTTAAGACGACCGAATAACTTGCCCCAAAACTCATCGTTTGCGCCCATTCAGAGTCAAACCCATTAGTCTGGAATGTTGAAACAGCTGAGTAGCTGTGCAGCGCTTTTCTTGGTTTTCTCTCTACAGTGAAGCTGCACCAGCGACAAAAGTTTCATAAATTTGTCTCGTTGAAGAGCGCCCAACAATATGGACGGCTTATCCGACTAACTACAAAGCGTCCATAAAATAGAAACCGCAAACTCCTCTGCCAAGTCTACAACTGGCAGAACATTGTCAACGATAAGAGGCACAGTTAGATCATTGGCATATCGGCAAAGACGATCTAGCGCACCCAAACATTTTGCGCAAAGGTCTTTGTTTGCAACGGTGAGTATCTCCAACAAGAAAGGAATAACCCGGCTTCCTTAGTATAGCTGGAATTCTTTCTACTCCACTAGTTCTAGTTTGTTTGATTGGTGTGTATCATATTTTTTTTCTTTTCGTTGGATATTGTACTATTTATTATGGAATAGACTGGATGAAAAAAAAGTCAAGGAATAACCGCACCTGCTTAGTATAGTTGGAATTCTTTTTATTCAGTGGAATTCTTTTTATTCAGTTAGTTTGATTGATTGGTATGTATAAATTTTTTTTTTATGTAGATTAGATATCATACTATTTATTATGGAATAGATTGGATGAAAAAGGTACACTTTCAATAATTATTGACTATTGTTAACTTATTATATACATTGACATAAAGTATAGTTGAGAATCAATTCTTAATTATGACAGAGGATTTAGTTGGTGATTTAGGCATTTGACATTGTTGCTAAATCTGTATTAAAGTGGGTATAACTTGTATGAACTAGAATGGAGGCTTAGATCAAAGGGCGAACAATAACCAGCTTGTTGTGGAGCATTCAATGCTGCGGTGACTGGTATAGGGTGTATATACCACCTGTGTGGCATTGAATGCTGGGTAGCAGGGTGGTAATTGTTAACCCATTTCCTATCGATTAAATATCATACTATTTATTATGGAATAGACTAGATGGAAAATGTACACTCTCAATTATTGATTATGACTAACTTATTAAATACATTGACATAAAATATAGTTGAGAATCAATTCTTGATTATGA
>JZKD02S1619609.1:143347-165949 GCA_000966675.3 Picea glauca
AGGCGGCCCAAATAATGTGTGTCAAGTTCAAAACATTCATAGATATCTACTACAAATTGTGTCCAAGAAATATAACCCCTTTGGGAGTTCTTATGCCATTTCCACCATTGTCATCATTCATGATCTAAATATAATACACCCACACAAACTTTCATTAAGTCATCAGTGATTCCATGTAGGGAAAAATAGTGTTCCATTTGAGTGACCTAGCCTGTGGGGTCGGAGCCATCAAATTTGTTTCAATCTACTTTAGGGAGTTGATGCCATGTCTAATTCATAGGATCATGAACATATTGTTGAGACTTAGGTCCAATGGGGTTGAATAATTGAACTTCTTTGGGTTGGGATGGATATTCCTTGAGTTGAGTGTACATGGTCACGAGTTGGGCCAATTATGCTAAGAATGACTCTAGTTTGTTGAGTTTGAAATTGGTGAAAGAAAAGTTTTTCTCATTAGAGGATTCGGTATGACCTAGTTGGTGTTGCAATTGTTCACACATATTTTCCAAGTGAGCGACATGATTGTTGATAGCCTAGTTTCTAGTAGCCATAGGGATGGGGGTTCGTAAGAGAAAGGTTACTGAAGAGTGGTACTAATGTCATCAGGGTTTATTTGTAGGGCTATTGAGATAGGCACCAAGTAATGGGGTGAATGGGTCCACCAAACAGGATTATTGAAGAGTGGTATTATTGTGATCAAGGTTGATTTCTTGGGATATTAAGATAGGCATCGAGTAATGGGGCAAGCGGGTCTAAGAAAAAATGATTATTGGAGAGTGGTACCGCAACAATCAACACAAAACAAGGAGTATATTAAGATAGGTCCCACCTGAAGAATACTACGTTGATAGAATGCTCAAATTATTAATATTGTAGATTATGTAGGAATTCTGTTGACTTATAGTAGGAATTAGGGTTTTCAATGACTGACTGCTCAACTTTTCAATAAAACCCCCTTTTTTATGAGTTTCCAAGACTGCTAGCAAGGAGTAAGGATTTTAGAGTCTCGAGGACAAGGGGTTTCCTTGTGTTATAGCTCTATAATATACGAGTGGGGTCCAATAGTAGTACTTGGCCCAATTTCTTAGGGATTTAACTAGGGAGGCTCAACTGTACCTTTAGTCATACTACTCGATTTCCCAAGTACTAGAGAGTAATATTCCCAACTGTTGTTCTCAATGCCACAATAATAGTCAAATAGTGGATTGGTTGATCTAAAGCTGGTTTTAGGAACCCTAAAGGAATTTCGCGATACCTAAGGTGATCCAGGTGGATATCGATGGCCACCCACCTTTTCCAATTGACTCAAAACAATTTTATGGCAATTTTGGCAATTTACTATTTTTAGCAGTTTTTCAGGTCCTGAACTTTCGGAGCCATTTTGAGGCCCTAAACGACGTTGTTTTGGGAAAACGGGGAGCAACATAAAAGTTTCATTGATGTTTCTCACATCAAATTTGTATTCCTTTTTAGATATTTCTATTGAGGTATTGAGCGCGTCAAACGAAGATTGTATGAAAAAGTTACAACCCCGGGAAGTTGATGTACTGACTTACCCAAACGGGGCACACATGACTTTTGGTGCTTCATCTCCTATGGTTAGGTTTTTGGATGTCTAGGGTTTTTGACATTCCTTTTTATTGTAAAAAGGCCTTCAGATCCTCATTGTAATCATCTTCTTGCAAATGCAAGTAGCCATCACATCTCTTCTCAGAGATAAGCTGCCACCATTCTAGCGAGTCTTTCACTCTGTATTTTTACAATCTCTGTACATTTATTTCATTAATAGAAATCATGTATTACTGTATATCTGTGACACTTGTTATATTTTCGATATATCTATGTTATATTGTTGTCTCTCTTGTGATATCTCTGTATATTTCTGTGTGATATCTCCGCTCTCATTTCGTGCCGAAAATAATCCGGATCACAAGGGTACGTGGAAGTGAAACTCCATATGCAGGCGTTGTCTTATGAAATACTGCTTGAATGGGTACCAATAGGGATTACAAGGGTTTCCAACTAGGTAAAACCTCTTGTATTTTCTATGTGTATTCTTCCCAAACCCCAACTTTACCCATTGAATGACAAATCATTGTGTTATCTATAGACATTGGAACACGTCTTTAGCATGGAATTTTTTTTTCTCTAAAAAATGTTCTTAGGAAAGTGCTTTGATACCACTTGTGGTGTTGTTTGTTAGAAAAATGGAAATATATAAGACAAATATAGCATATTTAACCCAAACTTAGAAAACATAGATTACAACCACAATAGCCAGATAAAGAACCATAATAACAACAAAATGTTATACCTTTGCACAGGGGCTTTAACTTGTTGATCAATATCTTATCACATTCATTCATAGAAGGGATTTTTAAATTGTGAAAAATAAAGTCAATTTATTGTAGTTATTAGGGGGATGTGGTTATCGAGGATTTATAGGTATTGGAGGTACAAAAATGGGTATCTACTAAAAATAGAGTTTTTAAAATTGGAAATATGTATTGGGATGGGGTTTCAACAAAAAGATTTTGAGAGTTATTTATCAATATATATTGAAATTAGGGTATTCTTTAATATCCCACGAACATAGGTGCTATGTCACAGGTTCACTTAGTGAAGACTCCATGTACCTTTGTTATTGGAAATGATGTTCACTTTCCTCTTTGAGGGGGAACCCTCCAATAGAGTAGAGCTCATATTATAAATAACTTCACAAACATGTTTTATATTGTTTTTACATATTTATATTGTATTTTCTACCTCCTATGAACATTCTAGAGAAGGAATTTTCAAGTAAGAGGAACCTTCTAGTAAGCCTTCTTACATTTATTGCTTTCACACTACTACATGAGATTTATTTACTAGAGATGACTTGTATACATAAAAATGCATAGCAACATATCTATGTATTTAGGGAGGTAGGGAGATTATGACCCTAACACTACTCCTTAGTGAGGATATTTAAGAAATTACAAAAGTTGAAAATGTAATTGGAGAAGAATATCTTCATGTTAATTGGTTTCCTAAAGAAAAAACAACAATATTAATTTTTATTTACAAATACTCAAAGATATTTTATTTGAATGTGTTTAATTGATTAAGTACAACCACCATCATCTAAAAATACATTTAATAATGAAATATTCAACAATTTCAAAGTCATAAGAATACCTCTATAAAATTCAATCCCACATAGGGTTAAAATGATCAAATTGTGAAACCGTTTCCCAATTACATGACAAACATTTATACATGTTCAATCCCGCATAGGGAAATGTTCAATCCCAGACAGGGTTAAAATGATTCAATCCCACATAGGGTTAAAATGATCAAATTATGAAACTATTTCCCAACTACATGACAAACATTTATACATGTTCAATCCCAGATAGGGAAATGTTCAATCCCACATAGGGTTAAAATGATTACATTATGAAACTATTTATTTCCCAATTACATGACAAACATTTATACATGTTGGATCACTACAATCCTACCAACTCTCAGGATCCCTCTATATCATTTATCATTGATTTACACTAGCGATAGAGTTTTGAAGTGGCATGCTTGATTCACTTCGAATGTGTAATCGTAGTTGGCATAATGTACATGTAGATTAGGGGTTGAAGCATGATCAATGGCACATATATCATGCATAGGGCATGTAATCATAACAATAATTTCACATTGTAGATTAGTCATGGATCATGCATGTAATCGTAGTTGGTGCAATGTACAACTAGATTAGAGGTTGATGCATGATCAATGGCACATATATTGCATAGGTCATGTAAGCATAACAATAGGTTGACATTGTAGATTAGTCATGGATCATAATTTTGGGTGGAATTCTAAATATTCTAAATTACAATTTATTAATAAATGTAAATTGACATTTTAACTACTTTTCACTTTTATGAGGAATATGGATATTTGAGTGTCCCATATCATATGGGGCATATATGAAGTGTGTCATGCAAGCACAACCAGAGGAAAACACTCGGCTCTAAGAAAGTCATGGACACCTTTCTTGTTTTTAGGCAGTTGAAAGGGGCTTGGTGCATACCAAGAACATGGCTCAGCACATCTAAAATTGACATAATATAGGTGCATTGCTGAAATAGCAATCCATGGATGATGTACATTGTGGGATCAAGGAGACCAATCATGAAAAGCCACAAATCTTCATTATGAATAAATTGATGTACATACGAAGAGGCCCTTCAATAGTTCATGAGAAGAATTACTCCTTTCAGGAAATGTATGGGTTCTTGGATGATTGCCACTTATTTGAAGTTGTGTCCTTGTGCAGATTGCATGACAATATGTCGTCACTAGTCACAAGAAAAAAGCAAGGACATACACTTTTTTTCCAACAATCCTCCCATTCAGAATATGACAGCTCTTATCCTCTTAGGATGGTCAGGGTTTTGGGGTCTTATCATTGGATTCAGACAACGATGGCTTCTTTTCTTAAGGAATCANCATCTCTTCTCAGAGATAAGCTGCCACCATTCTAGCGAGTCTTTCACTCTGTATTTTTACAATCTCTGTACATTTATTTCATTAATAGAAATCGTGTATTACTGTATATCTGTGAATCTTGTTATATTTTCGATATATCTATGTTATATTGTTGTCTCTCTTGTGATATCGTTGTATATTTCTATGTTATATCTCCGCTCTCATTTCGTGACGAAAATAATCCGGATCACAAGGGTACATGGAAGTGAAACTTCATATGCAGGCGTTGTCTTATGCAATACTGCTTGAATGGGTACCAATAGGGATTACAAGGGTTTCCAACTGGGTGAAACCTCTTGTATTTTCTGTGTATGCTTCCCCAACCCCAACTTTACCCACTGAACGACAAATCATTGTGTTATTTATAGACATTGGAACACATCTCTAGCATGGAAAATTTTTTTCTATAAAAATGTTCTTAGGAAAGTGCTTTGATACCACTTGTGGTGTTGTTTATTAGCAAAATGGAAAGATATAAGACAAATATAGCATATTTAACCCAAACTTAGAAAAGATAGATTGCAACCACAATAGCCAAATAAAGAACCATAATAGCAACAAAATGTTATACATTTGCACATGGGCTTTAACTTGTTGATCAATATCTTATCACATTCATTCATAGAAGGGATTTTTAAATTGTGAAAAATAAAGTCAATTTATTGTAGTTATTAGGGGGATGTGGATATCGAGGATTTATAGGTATTGGAGGTACAAAAATGGGTATCTAGTAAAATAGAGTTTTTAAAATTGGAAATATGTATTGGGATGGGGTTTCAACAAAAAGATTTTGAGAGTTATTTATCAATATCTAGTGAAATTAGGGTATTCTTTAATATCCCACGAACATAGGTGTTATGTCACAGGTTCACTTAGTGAAGACTCCATGTACCTTTGTTATTGGAAATGATATTCACTTTCCTCTTTGAGGGGGAAACCTCCAATACAGTAGAGCCCATATTATAAATAACTTCACAAACATGTTTTATATTGTTTCTACATATTTATATAGTATTTTCTACCTCCTATGAACATTCTAGAGAAGGAACTTTCTAGTAGGGTGAACCTTCTAGTAAGCCTTCTTACATTTATTGCTTTCACACTAATACATGAGCTTTATTTACTAGAGATAACTTATATACATAAAAATACATAGCAACATATCTATATATTTAGGGAGGTAGGGAGATTATGACCCTAACACTACTCCTTAGTGAGGAGATTTAAGAAATTACAAAAGTTCAAAATGTAATTGGAGAAGAATATCTTCATGTTAATTGGTTTCCTAAAGAAAAAACAACAATATTAATTTTTATTTACAAATACTCAAAGATATTTTATTTGAATGTGTTTAATTGATTAAATATAACCACCATCATCTAAAAATACATTTAATAATGAAATATTCAACAATTTTATAGTCATAAGAATACTTCTATAAAATTCAATCCCACATAGGGTTAAAATGATTAAATTGTGAAACTATTTCCCAATTACATAACAAACATTTATACATGTTCAATGTTCAATTCCATATAGGGAAATGTTCAATCCCACACAAGGTTAAAATGATTCAATCACACATAGGGTTAAAATGATCAAATTATGAAACTATTTCCCAACTACATGACAAACATTTATACATGTTCAATCCCAGATAGGGAAATGTTCAATCCCGCAAAGGGTTAAAATGATTACATTGTGAAACTATTTACTATTTATTTCCCAATTACATGACAAACATTTATACATGTTGGATCACTACAATCCTACCAACTCTCAGGATCCATCTATATCATTTATCATTGATTTACACTAGTGATAGAGTTTTGAAGTGGCATGCTTGATTCACTTCGAATGTGTAATCGTAGTTGGCACAATGTACATGTAGATTAGGGGTTGATGCATGATCAATGGCACATATATCATGCATAGGGCATGTAAGCATAACAATAAGTTGACATTGTAGATTAGTCATGGATCATGCATGTAATCGTAGTTGGCACAATGTACAAGTAGATTACGGGTTGATGCATGATCGATGGCACATATATTGCATAGGGCATGTAAGCATAACAATAGGTTGACATTGTAGATTAGTGATTAGTCATGTATCATAATTTTGGGTGGAATTCTAAATATTCAAAATTACAATTTATTAATAAATGTAAATTGGCATTTTAACTATTCTTCATTTTTATGAGGAATGTGGATATTTGAGTGTCCCATATCATATGGGGCATATATGAAGTGTGTCATGCAAGCACAACCAGAGGCAAACACTCGGCTCTAAGAAAGTCATGGACACCTTGCTTGTTTTTGGGCAGTTGAAAGGGGCTTGGTGCATACCAAGAACGTGCCTCAGCACATCTAAAATTGACATAATATAGGTGGATTATGGATGATGTACATTGTGGGATCAAGGAGACCAATCATGAAAAGCCCCAAATCTTCATTATGAATAAATTGATGTACATACGAAGAAACCCTTCAATAGTTCGTGAGAAGAATTACTCCTTTCAGGAAATGTATGGGTTCTTGGACGATTGCCACTTATTTGAAGCTGTGTCCTTGTGCAGATTGCATGACAATATGTCGTCACTAGTCACAAGCAAAAAGCGAGGACATACACCTTTTTTCCAACAATCCTCCCATTCAGAATATGACAGCTCTTATCCTCTTAGGATGGTCAGGGTTTTGGGGTCTTATCATTGGATTCAGACAGCGATGGCTGCTTTTCTTAAGGAATCACAACACAGTCAAGGGATGTTATCACCATACCATTTCCTGGCTGGCAGAAGCGCAGTACTCCGCATCACATGCCACTGCCACCCTAGCCAACAAAGGAACAGAAAATTTTCAGAACCCACTGAACGAGAACGCCATTTTCAAAGACGAAACTGTACTTTGGCAGTGGGAGAGACTGATTGAATGAATATTATTTGTTATTATGATGATGGCCGCTGCTGCTTCTTCTGGTTACAACGACTGTTTTTCATCAGAAATGCTTTTTTGACTTTACTAAACGCCCATACATACCATACTATACTACTGCTTCTTCTCTTCGTCTGTGGAATGTACGTCTTTTCACGGGGCTTAAACCATGTGCACGGTGCAGAATTGGGGTGCTTCCAACATGGGTTTCACTGCAGAGAAAACACAACTGACAGAATGAATAGACAGAATATCGATCCACACACACATACTGCCATTGTTATCTGTAATCTGTTTGACTAATGGGTTTATTCGTTTTCATGAAATGGGCGTGGTGTGATTGACAGGATCGTTGAGCTGCACACACGTGCCTGCTGTTTCACAAAGCCAATAAGTAATTTGGAAGCAGCTTTTCGTGAACAAATCACATGAACTCTCGCAGTCGTTTTGAGTAAATCAAACACATCCATAATGCCTTTGCTTTCTCGTGATAAGAAAGAAAAATCATATCAATTATTGTGTGTTTTTGTGCTTTCATCATGTGGCCAGCTTTCTGCGGCCCAGTGTATATTGTATTCTAATTTAAGCGAAACTCTTATGACTCTACATTAAGTTTTCATTTTTTGTAAAATTGATTCAAAGTTTAATAATGAATAATTTAAAAATGAAATATTTATATATATATATATATTTTTAAATTAGATGTTTAAATTTTTTTTTTTTTTTTGATGTGAAGTTTGGATATTAGAAATCTTATGTAATTTGAATGAGATTTGTAAGAAGGAAAAAAACCAACCATTCAAAAATAATTTATAGGGCCACGCCTTCAAACTTGTTGTCATTGCTTCAATGTATATAATTAAAAGTTTGTATTGTAACTTGTTACCTGTACTTTGGTATGCATTTTGATATGGGTTAATAATAATCAGTTTGTTGTGCAGTATTCAATATTATAGTAGTTGGTATATACATAGTAGTATTAGGAGGTATATACATCAGTCATCTCAGCATTGAATGTTACTCGTTAGTTACACCCACTTCAGTACAAGTTCATCAACAATGCTAAATGCCCTGGTCACCAATTAGATCCTCTATCATAATCAAGAATTGATTCTCAACTATATTTTATGTCAATGTATTTAATAAGTTAGTCATAATCAATAATTGAGAGTGTACATTTTCCATCTAGTCTATTCCATAATAAATAGTATGATATTTAATCGATAGGAAATGGGTTAACAATTACCACCCTGCTACCCAGCATTCAATGCCACACAGGTGGTATATACACCCTATACCAGTCACCGCAGCATTGAATGCTCCACAACAAGCTGGTTATTGTTCGCCCTTTGATCTAAGCCTCCATTCTAGTTCATACAAGTTATACCCACTTTAATACAGATTTAGCAACAATGTCAAATGCCTAAATCACCAACTAAATCCTCTGTCATAATTAAGAATTGATTCTCAACTATACTTTATGTCAATGTATATAATAAGTTAACAATAGTCAATAATTATTGAAAGTGTACCTTTTTCATCCAATCTATTCCATAATAAATAGTATGATATCTAATCTACATAAAAAAAAAATTTATACATACCAATCAATCAAACTAACTGAATAAAAAGAATTCCACTGAATAAAAAGAATTCCAACTATACTAAGCAGGTGCGGTTATTCCTTGACTTTTTTTTCATCCAGTCTATTCCATAATAAATAGTACAATATCCAACGAAAAGAAAAAAAATATGATACACACCAATCAAACAAACTAGAACTAGTGGAGTAGAAAGAATTCCAGCTATACTAAGGAAGCCGGGTTATTCCTTTCTTGTTGGAGATACTCACCGTTGCAAACAAAGACCTTTGCGCAAAATGTTTGGGTGCGCTAGATCGTCTTTGCCGATATGCCAATGATCTAACTGTGCCTCTTATCGTTGACAATGTTCTGCCAGTTGTAGACTTGGCAGAGGAGTTTGCGGTTTCTATTTTATGGACGCTTTGTAGTTAGTCGGATAAGCCGTCCATATTGTTGGGCGCTCTTCAACGAGACAAATTTATGAAACTTTTGTCGCTGGTGCAGCTTCACTGTAGAGAGAAAACCAAGAAAAGCGCTGCACAGCTACTCAGCTGTTTCAACATTCCAGACTAATGGGTTTGACTCTGAATGGGCGCAAACGATGAGTTTTGGGGCAAGTTATTCGGTCGTCTTAAATTGCCTTAGATGATCTTCATGAACCCTGAACAGTCAACGTAAGGAGAGGACGCTAGTAAATTTAAGAATTGGAAATTATTATTATGAGACAATAATAATGGGTGGGATAGGGTAAAGTTGGTTACTTAGTGGTTATTTCTTTGTTCTCGTTGCTAGAGCTGTTGCAAAATTGAATGCATCTTCAAGATAATGTAGAAATATGTTGACTTTTTATGATTTGGTTAGAGGGTGCTTATATGAAGATGATGGTTGAAAAAGAGGCAATAGAATGTTTAGGAATGTGCTTATACAGGAACACTCTCATGTTCTTAGGAATCCATAGGTGTTTGTGAGTTTCTAGCCTCATCATAAAATTGTCATGGAGACTCCTAAATCAGTGCCAAGTAAGGAATGAGCACACATTCCTGCCATGTTAGTTTTTTATTTCATATTTTTTTTAATTATAAAAAATAAATAAATAATAATTTTCTCTTATTAAATTGTAGCACACTTAATTAACATCGATCCTAAAGAAAACCCAAACTTAACACCACTGCATGAAGACATACCAAACCCCAACCTAGAATCAAGAAATATAAACATTGAAATTGATGTAGGGTTGAGGTCTCTAAGAACCCTTATACAAGGCTTGATTAGAAAGCCCTCATGGTTGTCACTAGCCACATCCCTAGACACCATTGTTACTTCTATTGCAAATTCCTTAAGGGCTAGAATGTTTGAACATTTTAGGATGAGTCTAGATAAAAACCAAGTCATAGACCTCAACATTTCAAAACAAGACTTATGACAATGTTTATTGACTCAGAACTAGATTACAACCACTAGTCACAAAGAAACACATTTGTATGGATTGGTGCACCTATCATCTATTTTTAGACAATGTAATGGATAGATGGTTTATGGTATTTGACCAATCTCCCTGTAATAATAGGGAGGTGCCTTTATATTTCCTTAGGAAATTATGGGCTAAGTTTGTTTTAGGTCATCATGTCAACTACTTTGGCATTGGGGAATTCCAGGGGGTGGGTCGTGGGTCCACATAGGATAGAAAAAATGCTAAGTGTGACCCTTGCTAGGTCCTCGTCCTCTTAGGCAGAGGCATAACCCCCCTTCTTAGCATCCTCCCATAGAATAAAACATCAACTAGACCCAATTATCCATATCCACCTTGACCCGTCGTCTAGTGCTTTACAACACATTTATATCAGTATCCTGCCAAGAGGGACCCTTAGGTGACATTGAGGGAGGGATTGGGCCTTCAAGCCCAGTAGTAGCGGCTAGGAGAGACCACATGGACAAACTAAGCATTCTGAGAATGTAGGTTTCCAGAGTTAGTCATAATGCTGCAAAAAACTTCTGGATAAGAATTATGTGGATTTTTTGAAACGTCCAATGTTTCAAGTAGACAATCCACCCATCATCAGGGATAAAAGAAAGTTGATATGATGTAAGAACGTGTTGGGGTAAATAAAGGAGAGAGAGAGAGAGAGAGAGAGAGAGAGAGAGAGAGAGAGAGAGTATAACAGTTGGCATGAGATAGAGAGGTTGTTGAGAGTAATAATGATTCAAAATAGGAAATAATAAAATATAATAAATTAATCGAGGATAATTAGCAATATTAAATTAAATTAAATTAATGATAAAATATTGATAGTATTAATAAATTAAATTAAATTAGATTAGGATATTATTAAGTTATTATATTAAAATAAAGAATTAGGATAAAGTATTGGGTGAGGGGTAAGATGGAGCCCTAAGAGGGAGAAGTAATATTAAACTATTTATGGAGGATAATTGGGAAAGAAGGGTAATATTAATAAAATAACAGGAGAGATGATAAAGACAATAATGAGGAGAAAGAATAAAGGATAAGGATGTTTATGAGTAAAGAAAGATAATATACAAGTTTTAGATATATATCTATAAAATGTAACACAAGATAACATTAGGGTAGAGAAAGGATGAACTAACCAAAAGAATGAAATAGTTGAAGAAAATGTGAAGGTTAAAGAAATGTTGAGATTAGAAAGATTAGGTAAAATTGTTAAATTAATAATAAAGATTTTAAGTTAATGTTAAAAATGGCTTAAATTAAGATAATAAATTTTAAAGTTGGGGAGGAAGGTGATATAATCAAAAAAGTTGGACTATTGAAAGAACAATAAAGAAAAAAAGAGAGAGATCTAGGAGATACATCGTATTAAAGAGACATGGATAATAACTAAAGCAAGAGAAAGACAAATTATTTTGAATAGAAAAATAATATCACAATAAGGGAGACTGAGGAAGTTATTAAGAAAGAAATAGGGGAGATCATATGAGAAAATTGAGGATAAAGCTAGAAAAGAGAAAGGGATATAAAGAGGAAAGAGAAAGTTGGAGAATAATGAGTGGTAAAAATAAGAAAAAGGGGGGAAATTCAAAGGGAGAAGAATATGGAATGTTGGGAAAGGAGGATAAAGAAACAAGGAACTTGTTATGCTAAAGGAAAGGAAAAGGGTGGGGGGAACTTACAAAGACAGAGGTCAATGGCCAAGATGATGAATGGTGGGTTTTCAAGAGTGGCTAAGTTTGTAGCCATTTTCGTGGTTAGAGTTATTAGGATGTTTTTCAATTTATAGGGCTTCTTGAATGAGCCAGGAGGAGTAATGAGGGGTTGAGGTTAAGATTTTTGTTTGGTCAAAGAAAATAAGATGTTTTTAGTTTGAAGAGTGTTCAGTGATAGCTGATTTTGAGATTCGGTTGTGAGTAGTATCAACTATATGCTCTTTAAGCCTTGCTTGAGAATATGCATTCTCATTCTAGTTCATGTGATCCTCATATATGCTCGAGCTACTAGTACATGAAAATTTTATGGAGGAGGTTAGTATCTTGATTGTCTCTCTATTTTTCGATGATTATATATATATATATATATATATATATATAAGTAGTTTATTGTGTGAATTTTTTTTCTATATCTAATTATATGATGTGTGTAGTTGTTACACTTGGATAGTAGACCCTCAACAGATATAGATGCATCCATGTTAGTTTCCACTATTGATGCAACAACAGTAGTAACCTGCTTGGTGTATCACACATGCATGTATGGTGGAACGAGCAATTCATGAATTAAAATGGTCCTTCCTAAAAAAAACCATGTTTTTTATGTCCATGTTCTAGATGCTTTTAGTTTGAATGTGCATGTGTTGCACAATGAAAGGTAACTTGATCTTGCTTAACCAAGTATGCACTTCCACTTTGTTGCAATAGTTATCTTGTGGGGTATAATTGTGGCCTTCATTTAATGTTTGAGTGCTCATCTCCCCCCCCCCTGAAAGATTTGGTTGTGAAAATGAAGAATCATGGCATATTGGTCATTTCCCTTGTACCATATACCTCATTTAATCTACAAACTTTATGAAATTTTCCACCAACTCTTCCTTAGTCACATAATATTGGGATCTAGTCTTCAACATTTTTTTTTCAAATTTTCTTGTTTCTTTTTTAAAAGAACACAACAAGATAAAAAATTGGTTGATGATCCGATACCAACTTCTAGTGTTCAAGAATGAAAAATAGAACAATTATTACAACTATGGAAATGACTAAAATATAAACAAAGATTAAGAGACATAGGAAAGGAAAAATGAGGGCATTTGCACACCCAAGGGTGTCTTGCACCTACAAATTTGAGTAATGCAAGAAGTTGTTTCCAACAAATACCATAAACTAGTTGGTTGTATTGATTAAATAATATAACAGATACATATGAGAGGGGAGAAACCTCTATTTATAACAATAATTATGCAAAAAACCTTACTTAATAATTTATGTGTGGCAATAAGAGGAGTAATCTTTCTAGGAGCAGGAATATATTTAGAAGGGAGAGAGGTATTCGACATAGGCCCTTTGCTTCACAAGTCATAATATTTGGTAGTAGTCTTAGTAGCTTGGGTATCACCTAAGGGTACTTCCTCTACATTTTCATCGACATAATATAAAGATCAATACCATGAGAAGATGACAAATTCTTTGGTGTTGTCTCCTACCTCAGTGGTTTCTTCCATAGTTGTTTCTTGGGGTTGGTCATCAACAATAGATTGTTGTTCCAAAATTTGGTTGATAACCAGAGTCATATAATTTATCCATTGAGGTAAATTTTTCTATGAGTGGTTGGTCTAATGATACAAACAAAAATTATCCATACCAAACTCATCAAGTTTTAGGGTAAGGTTTGAAGGATCTCGTGCTTTGGGGTGATTATTTGGCTTCTTGTGAAAGGGTTGAAAAGGTTTATGATGAGATGACCCCTCAC
Source organism: Picea glauca (assembly GCA_000966675.3). Classification (NCBI taxonomy): domain Eukaryota; kingdom Viridiplantae; phylum Streptophyta; class Pinopsida; order Pinales; family Pinaceae; genus Picea; species Picea glauca. Next base: position 157,331 of record JZKD02S1619609.1, read on the forward strand.
CAACATTCTTTTTTAGGTCTACCACTTCATTGGATAATATTTTGAATGGTTTGAGAATGTTGTCCAGGTTGGTTGGTTATCTCTCAAGGGTTTCGTTAGCAGTAAAGGATTTTTACCAACTGACTTATTATCTCCAGTCTTCAGGTTGCTACCTAGAGAAATAATTTATTTTTCTACATTTTTAGCTTCCTCAATTTTTTTTGCTAAAGTAGGTTTTCCAGCTCTTTTGATAAACATATCTATAGAAGGGTGTAAATAAGAGGTGTATTTTTCTATAATCAATGCTTCAACAAGCACAATGTTCACAATGTTCTTTTATTTTCTCCTTCTTCTCCATTTTAATGGTGATTAATTCTCTAAGAAGAGTAGCAATGGTTTTTTCTTTTCCAAATTTGTTTAGGAAAGCTCTATTAAACACGTCCCAGCTTCTTATGGATCCATTCAAAAGGTTGTAAAACCATGTAGATGCTTTATTCTTGAAGGTATAGATGAATAACCTACATACTGCATATTCATGTTCTACATTCATTAGCCGTAATGCTAGGTAAAATTTCTTTATATTATCTTTGAGAGAGCATGATTTATTTGGGTCAAATTTGGGAAAGAGACCTTTTGGGCGTTTGGGAAACTTATGCATGAGCTCAGATAGGTTCAAATCCCATAAATCCATTCTTGGACACAGTTCTGATTACCATCCATATTGGGGTTTCCTTCGGTGTCCTCTTCAGATTCAGAGTCAGAGTTAGATTCAAAACCAAAGGTGGAAGCAGTAAAACCTAGAGGAGGAGGAGGGATTTGGTCCAAGGGTTGGGGTATTTCTTGCAAGGAAAACTCAACCAATTCCTCAATAGATTTGTGCACTTGATAGTTTATTTGTCTAGTTGATTGTATCAGTTTCTCAAACATGTGTGAGTTGTATTATCCCCAAAGAGGGAGTTTCCCTTTAAGTAGCTCCACACCTTTTCTAGCCACAAGATTTGTTTTCAAAGATATATCTCTAGTTTTCATACTTTGTGTTGACGAGCCAGAATGACCCATTCAATCAGATGAGGAAAAATGAACGATGGCAGGTCCCAATCAAACCTACTCTCATTTGGGGTAGCGTTTCCAATGAGTTTATGGGCCTCGCTATCGCTCATAATTAAAAGAATAAAACGGGAAAATACAGTTAAATTCCCCCCAAAGATTTCTAACTAATTCTAAGGATAAACTAACTAAAATCTAACTAATCCATTCTAACTAATTCTAACCTATCCCAGGAGCAAAACTAAGAGAATGAGTATAGAGAAAGATAACCACCAGAACCAGAAATAATTCATGTATTCTAATGGTAAATGAAAGAAATAATGTTATAGATGCATAGACAAATAGTTTCACAATACATTTATAAAATCATTTATGTACCCATGAAGAAACATGTGACGATCTGAGTAAACAACACAAAGTGCAGAAAAAAATCATACAACATAATCCTATCTACTCAAGAAAAATATAAATGCATCAAGAGTAGTCTCTACTACATCCATCAAAGCCACCTATTTCCGAAATGCCTCTTGCTCTTTATTCCTTAGGGGTAATGGTACCATCCTTTGTTACAAAGGGAAAAAGTCATCAATCTATGCCATGAGTTCTCTTTTATAAGACAAGAGACAGACTCTTCAGTTCTTATCATTGTTCATTTCATTTTCCTTCCGTTTATTTTCTCTCATTTAAAAAATGGACACATTTAAGCATTAAAAAGAGAAACTGAATGGACTCATGAGTCATTATTTTCGTCCTCAGACATTTTATAAATGATATTTGTTTAAAAACACCCATTGCCTCCACCCATTTGCATTATCTTTTGTTTTTCATATGGTTCTGGCTTCTACCTGCAAAATGTGATCACTGTGTTTTATTATTTTGTGTCTTAGACTTCCGTTGAGCTATTGATGGCTTGCTTTCATTTCTTGTAACTCAATATATGACAATTTGAAGTCAGCATACCCGTTTTTCCATCCGAATTTGAGTTTCGTCTGTGTTTTTCATTATTGAGAAATTTACATTCTCAATATTCCCACATTTTCTATGCCATCTTGTTATTCTCTTCTCCATATTTCTATCGAGCTATGCTGGGCTTGAATTCATTACTCACAACCCCAGATATGACTGTTTGAAGTTGGTATGGCCATTTTCCCCCAAATCTATGATTGTCATTTTTTTTTCCATTTTATGATGTCTTATGTCCAGTGTTCAACCTGGATACCTATACCGCTATGTTCCTCTATTCAATACCTTTCCAAGGAGGTATCACAAGCCTCATTTCAACACCATATCAATGGTTCTAGTCAATTTTCCATCGGACCTTGAAAATGGTAGAGTGTGCACTTAGAACTTCACATCAGAGTCTTCCTATCTCATGTTCAATTCCCATCTCGACGTATTAATTGTGAGAGCGAGATATGACCGTTCAACGGATCTATAGAAATATACATAATCCATCGAGGGAGCTATTTCATAGTCTTCTTTAATGTGTTGGTGAAAAGGGATCGAAGAAAATAATCGAAGAATATTCTTTCTTCAATTTTTGTACTGAAGGTTAAGCCCGAAAAAAGTGATGATGTGTATGGAGAGACAATTATTCATTGTCCAGAAATTTTTTGAAGTTTCATGGTATCGACAAGGGGTATCGAAGCATATTCCCCCATAGATTCATTTTGGATACGAAAGGTCTAGATTTTCCTTTCAATGGATATCAATGATAATGATTAAAAGTAATTTAGAATCTGAAGGAGACCATTCAGAGTGTTAACTCTAACCCTTCAAAATTTTAACCCGAATACTATTGTACAAAAAATATCTTATCTTTCACTCAGAGAAACGATCGAGGGCTCATGAGAGTTTCACTTTGGCAATCTTCTCGGGGTTTAATCTCACAAAACTTTTCAAAGTAATAAGCATGTGGTTCCAATGTTGTTCACTTGGAAGGAAAATGTGCTTAACTTCAAAAGAGCATGCATAATTCACCAAAGAATTTAGCTACAAACAACATTGCTATGTGAAAGAAGAATACAAGGATTCGATCTGAGGCAGTGAAGGAAAATTCGCTAACTGAGAAACATAAATAAATCTCTATATTGTAGATACTATAGTCGTAAGGCCATCAACTCCAAGAACGAATCAAGTTCATCAATCTAATAAAGAGTGGAATGTATCCCAACCATTCATCGAGGGAGGGTCGTCAGAGTGAGTTGTGATATTAGGATTAGATGTACTCCGATGGAGAAGGACTTCGACAATGAAGAGTGTGAATGCCAGGGACAATGAAGCTCTGACATCATTGTCAGAGTATGTGATCGGAAGGTTGGGAAGAAGAGTCAAGACAAATCCCAATGATGATCAGGGAAGGTGGTGTATGCCACATCAACACCATGCATCAATACCAATTCAAATGGAACAAGAGAGAGTGAACCACATGGAAGCCACATGGCAGTGAGGTGGAAAATGTGAGTTTTGGATTAGGAAACTTTGGGAAGCCATAACTTTTGATTCGAGACTTGGACTTAAGTTTGGTTAAATTCGTTGGAAAAATATTGACTAGAAGAATCCAACTCAGAGGTTTGTCTAGAGGAAAAAATAGAGAAAAATAAGGAGAAAACCTAGTAGGCCTTGGGCCTATTTTTCTGGAGAGAGGGAAGGCCAAAAGAAGAATTTGGTAGAGATCAATCCGAAGAGGCTCAAGAAAAAGTATGCAGTGAAGGTGGATCCAACAACCTTAGAAACTTAATACCTCATGAAAATAAGAAAAGGGAAATCTCGGTAAGGATCAAAGTCAATATTCTAGAAAAGGATGAACAAATTTCTCCACAGGCCTCTCAAGGCTAGAGCAGCTTTGCGAACAAAGTGTCCTTTCACACCTACTCCTTCAAAACAAAATAATGAGAATAACCATGCAATCAAAAGAAGACTAGCCAAAACAATATATTCCCTGCATGTAAACCAACTTATAAGAGAGTGTTAGGTTTATTGAACAATAATACGATGATTGTAGATGAGTGTTCTAAGACTACATAAGATAGTTCAAAGCATAAGAGAAGAATCCATATGCAAGAGAATAAGTATGAAGTCACAGAGCATAACATGTCAACAAGAGGATGCAAAACTTGAATTAGTCAATCAACAAATAATTATCCACAACCTCATCCAGGACATACAATAGAACATCAGACCTTGCAACCATATAGTATCATGAAATGCTTTAGAATCAATGAATAGTTTGAAACAAATGTCAACAAAACACCATAGGTAAATAAGCATCATGAAGACATTTGAAATCATCAGATCTAAAGGAACCATCAACACCAATAAAACAAAATCACCCAACAATATAAAACCTCCAAATCCCTCAAAGTAGGAAAAGACATAACATTATGCTCAAGTGGTAGAGGATTAGGCAATAGGGTTGAAATTTTAGTAGGGGACCCCGTTCCTTTCACTTGTAAAAGAAAAAAGGAAAAAGGGGGTTGTTGTAGCTACAAAAAATGGCGACACTCTAGAATAACTAGTTATCTTTGTCAATAGAAGTCTAGGACCTTGTTGAGGGGTCTGACATCCCTTTAACCCAACAATAGGAACCAAACCCACTTAAGAGGCCCAATTAGACTCGTAAGTGTTTGATGAGTGGTAAGGTTCTCCAGATTTGTGATCTAGCTGTAATTCTCGATGGGATTTAATCGTGATTGATAGAGATGTCTTTTCTTTGAACCTTTCCTCAGGCTACACAGTTCTCTTTTTGGTTATTTTCTAACATTTATAAAAAAAGGAAGATAAATCTTAAACTAAATGGCACTAGGAAGTTAAATTGTGTGTTTGGGGAAGGCTGGGTTTTAGGATAACCCTTATACCTTAGCATGCAAACGAAGAAGATTTAAACTACTTCAAACTAGAGATAATACCATTTTGGCTAGTAAACATTCAACATCATCTGAGATAGAATTTATAGAAATAAAATATATACGTGACAAGAAGTTAGTGCAAGAAATTAATTTTCAATGCTCTATTATCAATCACAGGTTAACACAACCGATTTCTATTCATCAACTAGAATAAAAGAACTGTTGCAACATGATAACATAACTTTGAATAACATATACAACACCTCTTACTCAATACAACAACAAATATTGAATTCGAAGACAAAGATAATCACCTTCAGTCTAGTCAAATTCATGCCTCAGATGAAAGAAGTGTCTTTGGTTCTAAATAGAACTTCTTAATTAAAATAACTTGCACATAAATAGTTCTCTTACAATATTCTAGAAAAAGTATTTCTCTCCAAAACCATCGACCCTATGTCCAAGGTCGATGCCCTTATTTATAAAAATAATCTAAACTAAAAATAACTACTAAAGTTGTGTTAAGTCAAGAAAATGACACATGGCGAAATTTATCTACCTGTTGTCTTTTGATTCTCTTGAGATCATCTAGTCATTTACTGAAGTGGATTGTTGCTTTCATATTATGACCATATGCAGAAGAGATCTTCGCATGTATTTTCATATGGGAACCTGTGTTGGTCCATCGGAGCGGAGAGGACCTCCTTCATCTCAATTTCCCGTTCTTTGTACTTGGTTAGTTTAACACTCAAGTGTTGTAAGACTGCGAGAGATTTAATAAGTGGCTTCATGAACCTCTTTAATTGACCTAGGATCATGATTGAAACATGTGAAATATTTTCTTTGCATACCTGGTCTTTCTCTTCATGCCGCTTAACTATGTCACATAATTCGGTGAAATATTTCGGTGGACCAAACTCTGACAAGTTGATATTTCTCATTTCCTGATTGATTTTCTCCCAAATTTTCTCACACTCTTCCCATCTCTCCTGCATTTTCCGTTGGGGTTCTTGGACGATTCTTACGTAGTGTTCAGTTGCCTTCCTTATTCGGGTGATGTTGTTGTCCATCAACACTCAGATGACATGCTCTTTTGCATCTCAACCCTTTTGTACTTCGATGATGTAGTCTACATGTTCTAAGTCTTGATGTGCCTTCTCATACCATCACTGCATGTCTTTACAGGTTGCCAACCCCATGAGGGTATCTTCTTGGAAATCCACTATGCAAGCGGTGAAGAGGTATCTCTCCCTTGTGAATTGCGCATACATCTCTCGGAACTCACACTTCAAGAGTACCACTGCCCGCATTGAATTTTGGTAATACTCTGCTTGATGTTGTAGATGGTCCAGTTCTTTATTCAAGGTGGCTACCTCCATTTCAGCCCTTTTTTCCCTATCTAAAGTGACATCATTTATGGCCATCCATGCTTTGATTAGCTTAGTCATATTAGCATTTTTTGTGTCGAACAACGTCTCTTCTACGATTATGAGAAGTGTTATGTCAAGCTTGAGATTCCTTTTATTGACTGTTCTTCTCATCACAAATTTTCTTTTCCCGTCATAAGAAATTTCCTGTAGATCGATGACTTCGTCTACTGGTTCAAGAATATGTTGATCTCTCTAAGATAGAGTATTTCCTAGGCTTCCCTATGTGTAGAGGTGTTCCATGGAAGGTTCTCTTAGTTCCCTAGCAGGGGAAATTCCTGTATGTTATGGTAACTTGGCCTCCTGTTGGTCCTTGTTGATTGATGGAGTAATATTCCTAGATGGTGAAGTAGGCAAAGGATTGAAATTAGCTGGGAGTTTGGTCGTTGAGATGTCGATTTTTGGTTGGCCCATTCCTTCTTCTTGCTTACTAGCATCCAATTCATTCTTGGAGCTGTCATTCTGAGGTTGTGTTCCCAATTGATCGAGAAATATAGTTTCAAGAGTGCTCCTAGATACCAGGTCACCTTCATGAGGATTTGGAGTCACAACATCAGAAACTAGAGAAGATGATTCCCTTGGTTCCTCATCCTGTGTGATTGGCACTAGGGTTATGTGCAAGGCCTCAGACTCTTCCTCATCATCGTATATCATGATTAGATCTATGAGGACAGTAGGAATAACCATCCCAATTGATGTTCTCATTGACTTTAGCTGGGTCGTAGTAGTCACCGATGATCCTACCTATGGTGACATAGGGTTGGGGTTTTCTTGATCAACGATCTCCTCTGGTGGAATTGTCTCTGAGACATTTATCTCTTCCTCATGATTACTTGTATCATCCAAGGTGATCCTCAAGGGTCCTATCAAAGGGTTAAGTGGGGGATCTTCCCCTAATCTTTGTATAACTCTTTCAACTTCTTCTAGTAATAGTATCCCCCTCCTTCGTGCCTCTGTTGCTTCTACTTCTATGTTTTATTCTCTTACCCTGAGGGATTCTTGATTTGTTTTCTCTATTGTCTCCACTTTCTCATCCATAATCATTGCTTTGAACTTGGTCATGTTAGGTTTAACCCTTCTATGGAGCACTTCCTCCCAGTCCTAGGCACCCTCTGTGAAGATCTCATCTTCGAAGCTATCATGAGAATATGGCCAACATGAAGACACCTGCAACACATGCTGGAGTACCAGGCCTTTTGGATCATGCTTATGAAAATGGCCTATGGGGAACTGATACTCAAGTTGACTCAATCCCTCTTCGTTCACCTATGCAGTGTCTTTTACCATGTAAAACCTGATATGAAAACCATAGGGTATGAAAGATCTCTTCTTATCCTTTACCAAAGAGGCATTATATCCTTGCAGAATGGTTTGGTAAATTTTTTATCCAAAATGAGACAGTCTGGGGCATGGATGGGGAGTAGGTGTGGCACGTCAGTAGCTCCAAACACTCTGATATAAGTGCTCATTTCTTCAAAATACTAGTGGCTCACTTTGGAAATCATATTTTTGGCTGTCGCTGAAATCCTTGGGAATTATTTTCTAAATATGATTAAGTGCACTCGGGCTATGAACTCATCACATATCAGGGTGTAAAAAATTTTGTACCTATTTTCCCATAAAATGATGAAATAAACATGCACGGGTAACTCAACAACGTGACAACTTAAATTCATACCTGCGAAAATGTTTCTTGTGCAGATTACATCCAATAGGTACGATTCCATGTGGAAAACAAGTGTTTCTCCATCCTTTGGTTTACGGGCCTTTAGGATGTTGGTGGTCAGTTGTTTGGAAATGATGGATCCCCAATTGAAACTTCTCCCAGAGATTGCCATGGTATATGCCAAGGTTATCCACACTTATGAAAACTTAGAGAAATCTTTTTCCCCATACAATCAGAAAATTAAATCCATTAAATACATATAAGGCTCCTTGAGGTTTACCGTGTTGTACCAGCCATTTCTCCTATTGGTGAAATTCTTATCTTCTTTCCACCACGAGGCCAATAACCTATTGGTGTCATGGAACTCATAAAATCTGACAAAAAATTATGTATTTAGTGTTTCCTTCGGGTCTCTGAGCTTGTAGTATTTTTGGACCTCGACTGGAAGAAAGACACCAACACATTTTCCCTCCTCATTATTGAATGTGCATTTTATCACATCTATGTGGTCGATCATCCATCCTAGCATTTTGATGCAGGGAAAAACTGGGGTCCGATAGGCCACCATATGTAGATATGATCGCCTAATGTTTGGGAAAACCTAGTCATGCAATATCGTGACGTCCATATCATTGGAGGTGTAAGCTCCGAG
>JZKD02S1619620.1:61864-85254 GCA_000966675.3 Picea glauca
GAGGAGATATTGGGTGCATCCTTGCATGTAGGGATCATGGAGGCTTAGGCCCAAGCTTATTTTGTGGAGTTGTTCTTGCTAGGAGGAGGGTGCACTTGAGGAGGAGGGTGCACAACTGGTAGGGAGGTCTTGCAGTGGTTAGATTTCTCAGAGGACAATTTCAGTGGAGAGGCAACACACGAGCACATTGTGGTGCAAGGGTTTCTCCATCAGAGCTTCAAAGAGAAAGGGAGTTTCTTTTAAGTGGATATAGCTATATCTGAGGAGGGAACACCATGCTTGAGTGCATCGCTCACTCTTGGAATTGTGTTGTAGGTTGAGACATGATGCCATTGTATCAGATTCATTTGTTTCATGTACTTGTTGTATTCCACCTTCTATTTTCCATAAATATATACTTCCATTCCAAATTGGTTTTCCCTGGGGGGGGGTTTTATCCAGGGTCGTGTTGACCAAAAATACTTGTGTTCACTTTCATATATGTTAGAGTTTAGAACATCATTATTTCAACACTAAAATATCTCTAGGTGTGTTATATAGCTTATGGTATGCATGTGCTAACATATTATGACAAAAATACATGCTAGAGCACCCATTTGGCATATGTAACCATAACAGGACAACAAAGAAGTTACTGAACAATTTGCTGTTATAAAACAACAACAAACCGTTGTTTGACAATTGAAACTTAGAGCCAACTTGAGGTGAAAGACAGACGTAGTTGGCAGCTTGTTAGGACCTGGAAAATATTCATGGTGCTTTCAATGAGAGATTTACTTGGTTTTGAGTTGAGATTTACTTGAGATGATCTCAACCATTGATGATAGATAAGTCTATCTATCGTCAAGTCTTCTCCAAAGAAGACTTGATCTTGGTCTATGACCAAGACAAAGATTCCTTGGAGGTAGGAAAATTTAATCCTATGTGGCATGGTCCTTACATTGTGACACATGTCCTTAGAAAAGGATCCTATGACTTACAAGATTATGAAGAAAACACGTTGGATGAGCCCCACAATAGGATCTACCTCAAGAGGTACTATTCTTAGGAAACAATTCCTAGGAATTTTGACTTGTAATTGTTGTACATTAGTATTTTTTTTACTTTAGTTAGCTTTATATTATGTTTTGGTCTTTATTTATCATGCTTTGTGCTTGGTTGGTAGATTCCATTGGAGGCAGCTGGATTCATCGGGTTCATGACTGGTGTTAGCCACCACACTCAGAACTTCGCTTCCACTACTTGGGTGAATTACTCTCCCATAGATCAACTTGTGACCTCCAAAGGTGTTTGTCTTGTGATTGCGACAAATAACGTGGTTGAGTATAGCGTTGTAATCGAACTACTATAAAAATCCATTTTGGACAAAATTCAACACTTAATATTTCATCTGGACTCATAGTTGGTAGTGTTGCAATTGAATGGTGTGTACCATATCCTTGACCCTATGCTTATGTGAAAGTTTTTGTGAGTGTGACTTCTTGAGTGTTCATTTCAATTTATTACTTACATTCATGTTTTGAGAAGTCATAATTACTTATATGATGCATTGGATAACTATGTATTATATTAGTGTCTATCGCATTAAATAAAATCAAAGCATGCATGTGTGTATTATAATAAGAAAGCACATCATTTTTGCGAACATAAGTAAAGATGAAAAACCCTTTAAACATTGTATTAATGTTTCATCAAGTACAAATATGTGTAGGATGACACACAAAAATGGGGATCCTAGGCCATGGTAATACATATGCATATGAATAAATAATATATAAAAAAATTCAAATAACATCTGCTGCAACACCCCCTACCTCAATAGGTTTTGTGCGACCTCCCGGCCTTAGGATCGTTCCAATGCTTCCCTGAGCCGAAATGGCTCTTTCGGATCCCTATCGAAATCTCAAATTTCAATCCACAGGTCCTTTCCTGAAAACCCTACCTGTGCCAATATATACCAAGCGAGAGTCTTCACCTCTTTAGCCAAGTCAAACATTTCTTTTCAGGTTTCGTGACTTCACGAATCCTCGTGTCGAGGTTCTTGGTTCCTCGATCCCTCGAAACCCGATAGGCCGAAATGGCGAAAGCAACTTCAATCGTCGATTATCCCTTGGGCCACATCTCGGTCCATGTGACCACTTTTTCCTGTGACTGCAGCCCTCTTCGGGATTTCCAATATCAAGAGCCTCGACTCTTAGCCCTCGGGACGACCGAAATGCCGATCCCCAAAATACCGAAATCTCTGGCCTGACTTTCTCCTCTCAAAGGATGTGTTGTGTTTTGTGACTTCAGGACTTCTGACGTGAAGTGTCCTGACTTTATGACTACAGGATCCCTGAAATGCCGAATCCCGATATCCCAATAATAGGTGTGACCGCAGCCCCACTCCTCACTATGTCGCATTTTGCGACTTTAGAGTTTTCATCCCCAAGAGCCCGGACTTCTTGTCTTTAGGACTTTCGAAATCTCGATCCTCGATATGCTAAAATCTGGTATAATTATTTCAGAGATTTTTCTGATGCATCGATTGCCACCACGTGTCCTCCCATTGGGCGGTCCCGATACTCTCGGCGTTTCGGGACTTTGACCCTAACGACACTGATCCCTTGTCCTTCGTACTCCCGGTATCTGAACTCCTGGTAGTTCCCTGATCATTGCCACGTGTCCTCTACAGATGGACGACCCTGACCGCTTTAGGACTTCACAAGTTGTGAAGTCGAAGACTCCTCCATTCCTCTCTTCGATGCTCAAATCCCTAAAATACGAGGATCTTGTGACATGTGTCCTCTGCAAATGGATGGCTCTGATGTCTTCAGGACTTCGTGAGTCAAGACTTCCTCTCTCCTAAACTCCTACCTCTCCATCTCCCAATATCCGAAACCCTGATGGGTCCTCGGATTACCGCCACGCGTCCTCCGAGTGATGGACGGTCTCGATTCCTTCGGGAATTCATGGATCAGGAGATCGCAATGCAGCGATTCCATGACCCCTTGATGCTCTAATCCCCTAACTCTGAAATCCTGAAGTGTTCGCTATTTCGGGACTTCGTAGGTTCTCTCCTCTGCATACGTGGGTTAAACCTCGTGCTCCTTTCAATAGATCCAAGGGATATCGACAGTGTGAGCTAGATCTGATGGCCCAGATCTTCTCTCTTCCACTGTGCTCTCCTGTGCTGCCTGCTCGATGCCCTCCTGGCAGAGCTATACAAAACTCCTTAGAGATTCTGCCTTCTACTATGCTTTCCTCTGCACAGTCCTACCTCCAATGTATTTAGTAGCCTTGATGTTTCTCCTTGAGCCAATGACTTCAGCTAATGCGCCCTTCTAGCACATACTTGCCCAAATTCCACAAAATTCAGGAGTGCATCTATGCACTGGCTTTCAGAACCCACAACGTTCTGTCACACCCTCTTGGTATGAAGCCTTAAAGAACCCCAAACCTGAAATCAAGGAACCCCTACAAATGCATACCTAACCATACATCTACAACATATATTGAACACACAAAGAGATTCATACAACCACAGAATAACATGCAGGGAACTGTTGTTTGTATTAATGTAAAATGCCTCTTTTTACAATGTGTTCGAGCTTAGATTTTGACAGAGTCTCGGCTCCTTCTCTCTCTTCTACCAACTCTCTAATCGACTCTACTTAATTAGAAACAAGATCAAAAGATCTTTTACATGAGGGGGGTTCTTCGAGCTCTTCCCTCCATCTCACCTACCCTATTCAATTTACATTGAAATTTACATTGAATCAGTTGTCTAGTCTAGATTGGAGCTAGATTCAGCCTTACAAACATTTAAGGATAATCCTAACTAATGCCTGCTCAAAGGCATGGCTCCATGGCCTTACATACATTAATTACATTGAAATCAAATTTAAAATGTGAGAGGATTGATGCCTCTCTTCCTTGAATGTGTGCTTTGAATGCACTAAGTGGGCTGGCTGGCTGGTGCATGGATGGCTTGAGAGAGATGCTCCTGCATCATACTCCTTTGCTGTGAAAAATTCATGAGCTCTCCATCATGGCTTTCAAAATCCACCTGGATCCCAAACAACTCTTTGGAGCTGTCCATTTTCTCCACTGCTCTGCTGTTGTTGCTGCCTTGTTGCTGCTGCTGCTGTCTCTCTTCTGTTTAGCTTCCCATCCCTGGCAGTCTCTATTGATCTAATCATCAGCTCTATGATCTCATCGATCACCTTGTCCAACTACTCTTGTGGTTGGCTCTGTTCTTGCAGTCTCATCGGCTGCATTTCTTCTCTGCAAATGGGTAGATCATCATGATCTCCTATGCCATCTTCTCCATCCCTCGTGGCCTTAACTTGCCACTCCGTGGTAGATTCCAATTCTGCAATCTCATTACTGAGCTGCTGCTCAGATTCTCCCTGTGACAGTGCTGCTACTGCCATCTCTCTTTGTGTTGGCTCAAGTCCAACCCCTCCCAGCTGCTCCTTGGGCTGGTATTCTCCTCCTGCATCTGCTTCCAACTTCATCTGTTGGATGTGCATTCTCTTCACTATCACCCTTCTCTCCAGGGCTTCAATTTTCTCACACAGATCAACAAAGCTCATGCTGTCTGCTTCTTCTTCTTCTTCTTCTGCTGCTGCAAGATCCAATGCCGCAGTCATCTCTATTTCAGCTTCCTGGCTGAAAAACTTGAGCCATTCCTAGGAATGCTCATTTCCTTATTCTTCTTGGGAATTTTTTGATATATTCTCCAACTCTTCCTCTTCTTTGACAGTCTTTGCTAGCTGTCCTTCTGTTGCTGCTACATTGACAACACAATCTCTCGCCTCAACTAGGCTACCTGGAAGGAATATTTGAATTCCTCCAATGATGAAAATTTCCTTCTGATCGTTCTCCTCTATCAACTGTCCTTGCTGGTATGAACTCAAATCTAAGCTCATCTTCTCTCCCTTGCCCTTCTGGCAATATGGGATTTCTCTGTTATCCCCTTGGCAGTCTCTGAGATCCTCAGATCTCATCTTATTGCCCACCTGGCAATTTTAATTTCCAGTCCTGCCCTCTTGGCAGTCTATGAGACCCTGCAGTGATCTCACATCATTTCCCTATTGGCAATATGAAATTTCCCTGCTATCCTCCTGACAGTCTATGAGATCCTGCAACGATCTCATCTCATTTCCCTCCTAGCAATTGGAATTTTTTTTTCTTCCCTCTTGGCAGTCTTTGAGATCTTCCAGTGATCTCAGTTCATCCTCATCACTGAGATTTCTCCTAGCCTTTGGTTCACACACTTGAACCATTTCCTCTTCATCTCTAAGGATTTCAGCATGCCTCAACCACATTTTCAACAACCTCCACTGTCTTCTGGCCAACATTTCCATGACTGGCCATTTTACCTTCGTTTTAATGGGCCATTCATATACCCAATGTGATCTTGCATCCTGCTGCATCTACAGTGCAAGTTCCTCCATTCTCACTCCAATATCGGTGAGCTCTTTATCCATCTCATCTTTGCTTGGCTGTTGATGGATCTTCTTTCCATCGTGTCTATGGCCTTCAATAGCCATTTTCCTGCCTTCTGTTGGCCCTCCTGGAAAATCTGCTGTTGTCACTTTGCAACCTGAGTGCTTCCAACTTCTCCTACAGTCCTCCTGACTGTCTATCTGACTGTTGCGCACCTGCAACAATCACTACAGAGTTTCAACGCTCTGTCTTATTTTGCTTCTCTTCTGCAAGATACCCCTGTCGCCTATAGAATTCAAATCCCTCTCTGATACCACTCTGATGGTATCAGGCTACTCCTTTTCCTCTAGCTCACTCTGCCTGAAATATACAGACAAAATCAAGCTCTGATACCACTTTTTCCATAGCACCCCCTGCCTTAGCAGGTTCTACGTGACCTCCTAGTCTTAGGATCATTCCAATGCTTCCCCAAGCTGAAACGACTCTTTTGGATCCCTATCAGAATCTCAAATTTCGATCCACAGGTCCTTTCCCGAAAACCTTACGTGTGCCAACATATACCGGGCGAGAGTCTTCACCTCTTTGACAGAGTCAACAATTTCTTTTTAGGTTTCATGAATTTGTGAATCCTCGTGTCGAGGTTCTTGGTCCCTCGATCCCCTAAAACCCGATAGGCCGAAATGCCGAAAATGGCTTCAATCGCCCACTAGCCCTTGGCCCAGATCTCGGTCCATGTGACCGCTTTTCCCCATAACCGCAAACTTCTTCGGGATTTCCAATATCAAGAGCCCCATCTCTTAGCCCTCAGGACAACCGAAAAATCGATCCCCGAAATGCCAAAATCCCTAGCCCGAATTTCTCCTCTCAAAGGATGTGTCGCGTTTCACGACTTCGGGACTTCCGACGTGAAGTGTCCTGACTTTATGTCTACGAGATCCATGAAATGCCAAATCCTGATATCCCAATAATAGGTGTGACCACAGCCCCACTCCTTGCTACATAGCATTTTGCGACTTCGAGGTTTTCATCCCTAAGAGCCTGGACTTCTTGTCTTTAGGACTTCCGAAATCCTGATCCCCAGTATGCTGAAATCTAGTATAATCCTTTCGAGGATTTTCCCGATACCTCGATCGCTGCCACGTGTCCTCCTATTGGGTGGTCCCAATACTCTTGGTGTTTTGGGACTTTGACCCCAATGACACTGATCCCTGGTCCTTCGAACTCCCGGTAGTTCCCTGATCACTGCCACACATCCTCCACAGATGGATGACCTTGATCACTTCAGGACTTCGCAAGTTGCAAAGTTGAAGACTCCTCCGTTCCACTCTTCGATGCCCGAATCCCCAAAATACGAGGATCTTGTGATATATGTCCTTCGTAGATGGATGGATCTAATGTCTTCGATACTTCGTGAGTTGAGACTTCCTCTCTTCTGAACTCCTACCTCTCTGTCTCCCGATATTTGAAACCCCGATGGGTCCTCAGATTACTGCCATGTGTCCTCCGAGTGATGGATGGTCTCGATTCCTTCAGGATTTCATGGATTGGGAGATCATGATGCAATGATTCCACAACCCCTTAATGCTCTGATCCCTGAACTATGAAATCCCAATGTGTTCGTTGTTTTAGGACTTCGCGGGTTCTCTCCTCTGCATATGAGGGTTAAACCTCATTCTCCTTTCAACAGATCCGAGGGCCATCGGCTATTTGATCTAGATATGATGGCCTAGATCTGCTCTCTTCCATTGTGATCTCCTGCACTGGCTGGATGTGAAACTTCAATGGTACAGATCTTTTCCTTTGCTCGATCCGATGGCAGTTGTAGCTCCTCGTTGAGCTTACGCTCCTTCTTCCTGAACCTGGAAGATTTCAAGTGTCCCAAAGGCCTTGACCTTTGCTTCCTACTATGAAGCCTACATTCTCGGCTTCTGTTTGCGTTCTAAGGATGTTATCCCTCCTGAGCTTCCTCGAACTCAAACCCTCCAAATGGTTTTCTCAACCTTTCTTCTCCTCCTTACAACTATGGGCCTATGCGTGAAAGCATTGTCCTTCCTGAGCTTTCTCAAACTATGAACTCTGCACTCCTTGCAGCTGTCGCTCTGTGCTCATAGGCACTTTTCCTCATGAGCTTCTCCTCTCTAAAACCTTGAAAGGTTTCTCGAATTCTGCACTGGCTTGTAGAGTCTCTGCACACGAAGGTGCTATCTCTTCTGAGCTTCTTTGTGCTCTGCTATGACTTCAAAAGTTCTTTTCTCTTGTGCTCGGCCTCCTGTGCTTCAAACTTGAAACCAAATCTATTTTGTGCACACTCCTTGTGCTTGAAAATCCTCCATATGGCTATCTATCAACCCTTGACTCAGGTGTTGGCCTGGTGCATTCCTTGCACAGGTCTTCATCTTCTATCCCTTTCTCTCCTTGAAGGGATGGAAGTGTCCTCTTAGCCTCTTCCTGCTCAAACACTCTTTTCTAAGCCTGCAGGGTTTTCAACAACCCTGTGAAGGTCCTCTTCCTTGGACACTTCTCTATTCCAGATCTCAAAGGAGTTCTCTTTGTGCACACAGGCACCTTCTCAATGCCCTCCTGGTAGAGCTCTATAGAATCCTCAGTGATTCTATATACTTTCTAAACTCGAACCAGAGTTCTCCTCATCAATGCAACCCATGCATCTACTCAATTCCCATCTGGCAGAGTTTCTCCAGAGTTCTCTCAGTGACTCTGTTTCCCTTAATGAACTCAACAAGAGTTCTCTTCTACACTCAGCGCGCTTGCTCGATTCCCTCCTGGCAGAGGTATATAGAACTCCTCAGAGATTCTGCCTTCTACTGTGATTTCCTCTGCACAGTCCTACCTCTAAGGTATTTAGTAACCTTGAGGTTTCTCCTTGAGCCAATGACTTCAGCTGATGTGCCCTCCTGGCACATCCTTTCCCAAATTCCACAGAATTCAGGAGTGCATCTATGCACTAGCTTTCATAACCCACAACGTTCTGTCACACCCTCTTGGTATGAAGCCTCAAAGAACCCCAAACATGAAATCAAGGAAAACCTACAAATGCATATCTAACCATACATCTACAACATTCATACAACCACAGAATAACATGCAGGAAACTGCTATTTGTATTAATGTAAAATGCCTCTTTTTACAATGTGTTCGAGCTCAGAATTTGACAGATTCTTGGCTCCTTCTCTCTCTTCTATCAACTGTCTACTCAACTCTACTTACTCAAAAAAAGGATCAAAAGATCTTTTACATGAGGGGGGTTCTTCGAGCTCTTCCCTCCATCTCACCTACCCTATTCAATTTACATTTAAATTTACATTGAATGGGCTATCTAGTCCAGATCAGAGCTAGATTTAGCCTCACAAACATTTAAGGCTACTCCTAACTAACGCCTACTGAAAGGCATGGCTCTATGGCTCCATGGCCTTACATACATTAATTACATTGAAATCAAATTCAAAATGTGAGAGGACCGACACCTCTCTTCCTTGAATGCGCACTTTGAATGCGCTGAGTAGGCTGGCTGGCTAGTGCATGGCCGGGTTGGGAGCAATGCTCCTACATCAACATATAATCCTTGGGCCTGGAATCAATATGGGTCTCGTGGTAGAAAATAGTGGTCGTCACCACCTAGTGGAAAAGTCACACCCATGCTCATGGTACACCCACCACATGCTACTAGATTTTCTTTGGAATATCCTCCACCTATTCCATGGTTATTTGACGGGATAACCCCTCTAGGCTCCTCTGGGCTACCGGAAGGAACCTCCTGGCCTCTCTATCGAAATGTTCCTCACCTCTGCCTCTGTCTCAGTGCCTCAGGTATCATGTTGATTACATCAGTCTTGTTAGCACTAGAAGTCATCTTAATATTGCATTGAAGGTAAGCCCAATATCCATTAGTTTATATGTCATAGGTTGGTTTTAAAGAGGTAAAATGGGCGCAGACTCAATGGTAATAATGTTCTAACTTAGAAATATTGACTAGTATGCACAAGCATTTGAGGTATGGAATCAAATTCAATGAGTAAGTTGGAGTAAGGGTGAATAGAGGGAAGACTTTGGTGAGGAGAGTGTAGAGGTCTGCTGTGGACATCGGGTCTTCCAACAGCCTAAGGAGGAAAAACTTAAACACAAGATCCTCTTGAATTCAAATCTCAAATAAACTGAAAGAAATTATAACAACACTATAATATAACATTTATCTTAATACAGTCATAACAATATTCCATGTGAATCAATCAATCATGAACTCTCTTAGTATCAGAGGAAAATAAGATGGAGAAATAAAGATGTCTTAGATTAACCAAGATGTCTCAAAAAACAAATACATAACTAGAGAACTAGTGTTCTTCACAAAAATATTACAATAGCAGGGAGCCTATCTCAACCATTCCCCCCTTCACAAAATATCAGAACTACATATTTATACTGAAAACCACCGACAACCACATAGGCATGATCGAGCTACAACATTCAAGGCGTTGTGTCTAAGTCTTATTTGGTAGGATGTGTATGTAGCTTATGTTAGGCATGAGGATTTACATGGATATCTTCTTTGTCAATTGTGCATGGAACCTCTGTCAGACTGTGCATGAAAATCCTTTTCATATGCAAGCTCAGGTATTTTTCCAGTCCTTTTCGAGCTTTCCATTTATGGGGGACATGATGTTCAACCACCGCCCCAGCTTCATTAACTACCTGCATCGGGATTGAAACATGAATTAATGCCCAGGGGGTGACCGAACACTGCTCTCGAATAGGACACTATATAAACACGTGATTGAGAGGCTTCTCAAAGGTGGTTTAGGTTCACACCGCTTTTGAGCCTACAATCCACCACTTTT
This sequence comes from Picea glauca, assembly GCA_000966675.3. NCBI lineage: Eukaryota > Viridiplantae > Streptophyta > Pinopsida > Pinales > Pinaceae > Picea > Picea glauca. The sequence goes on from JZKD02S1619620.1 coordinate 72,148, forward strand.
TTTCGCGTATTACTTTTGCCAAACCATGGTTTCAATTGCGGGACCACTCAAGAAAATTATTGCCTGAGCACATCGCATCCCCACAATGGACTGTGTTCGTGAATCTTGTGATCCGATGGATCTCCAACGTTGAAAGATAAGCTTGTCTGATTGCTTTGTATTTTAAGCCCGAAATGGAATTATATGAAAGCTGCACTTTGACGCTTCTTGTGTAGGCAACTAACTTGGACAACTTGCTGCCCTTGACAACTATATGTGATAAAATTTGGTTCCACAAGGGATGGCATGCTCCCTGCGAGCTACCAAGAACAAGCAGTTCCAGTCACCCTATGCATTGGGATATGGAGTCATGCTAAAAAAAACTCCTACTGAGGATTAAAGGACGACAAACACACTATCCTAAAAATGAAAGAAAAATACATGGGCTCCAGGAGATGCTTATTTATGTACAGTCCTAAACTAATTGAATTTTACATGGTGCTAGGTGAAAGCAAATTTCCACCATAGCCATTCAAGTAACTTCCTGGCTAGAAGATATTTTACTCTGTCAGTGATCAATAGTAAATAATGAAACCATGACAGCAAAATGATTATGTCCTTTAGATTTTCTCCAAAGGTTGAAGTTGAGATAAAATTGGGCAGCTCCAAGATATGAAGGAAATGCCACTCCAAGTACTTGCTGACAGACTCATAGAGTGAGTGGAAAAATCTAGAAAATTTGTCACAGACAACCTGCTCTGCTCCACAACTTCTCACACAAGGATGAATATCTCTGGTAAGCATAGGTGGGTGAACAATCGATGCAGACTGACTGGCCCCAGATGATGGTTTCTCACTGATAGGCTTTGGACATGAGATAAACATCCCCTATGGCACTTCCTCTTCTTCATGCCTTTCCCAAGGATCATATTCATAATCATCGTAAACAAGGCCCGTGGGAAAAATACTTTCTTCAATCGGTTGCTCAGGATGGTTGATTTCCACACAATTGTTTTACTTAATGTATAAAGGAAAATGATTTTTTGCATGCTCTTGGAAATCCTTCATATATGTTTCAGAATCTGATTCATATCTATTATACACAGGCTGGATGGTACCAGGTGATATCTGCTCATTTACAGGCTCTAAATAGGAGATAAACTGTGCATTTAGCTCCTCCTTTTCTCCTTCATGTCTCTCCCAAGGATTATATTCACAATCATAATAAACATGAACCATGGGAGAGATCTGCTCTTCATCATCTTCGTTGGGATATTCTTCGCAAGTTGTTCATTCTTGGCCAGTATCCAAAATCACTTCTTTGTCATAAGTAGGGATTCCAAGAACATCTATTTCAAGGACCGAAATATCCTCTGCCTCTTCATAAGAGTAGAAAGCATGATCTGCCTCCAATTTCTCCATTCTTTCAGAAAGTGATTTTACCAGATTTATCAACTCCTCCGAGGTACACCTCTCATCCTCACAAATTTCATTCTCACAGCTTTCATTTGAAACAATCATACCTTGAACACAGTCTTTATATTCTTCACAAAAATTATGAAAATTAACTTAGAAGAATAAAACTTTTGACAGTGCCTATTGAAAGCTGCATGAAATTCTTCTAGGGAGGAGATGCTAGCAAGGGGTAAGGAGTGATACCATTCATGAGGATCTCCTGCTAATGAGAACATGAACATATTTAATAATACATCCTCATGATGTTTCTCCCATTGATGCATGAGTTCATGAAACTCATAGATATGCTCTGCATGGTTGTCCTCTTTATGCTCTTTAAATATGGGCAAAAAATCACCCCATTCATCCATAGTAGGAACAACATTTGGAAAACCAGGAATAGAGAAGAAATTAAAAGGAGAAAACCTTTGACCCAGAATTTTGTCCATTTCAGACTAGTGGAGTCGTCAATCGATCCTTCAACCATGGAGTCACTAGGTGAATGATGTTCATAATGAGTGTGTCTGGTCCTTTTTCACCATCAAAGACCAGATCTGATCATTGTGTTCTCTCACGGAGCTTCAGGTGTAGCTAGAAGCAGCCGCACTAAAACAGTGGAGTCACCTCATTGGAGTGATGTGTAGGATGAGTGTTTCTGGTCTTTGTTCACCATAAAAGACCAGATCTGATCGTTGCATTCTCTCAGGGAGCTTTAGGTGTAGCTAGTAGCAGCTGTACTGAAATAGTGGAGTCGTCTCAGTGGATTCTCCAAGTGAAAGAGTAATATTCAATGGTTCTAATGTCTGATGCAACTTCAGAATAATAAACTCTTTGTCATTCTACCTAGGGAAAATTATTCAATTCATTCCCTAACAACGACGCCATAAATGTTAGCACTAGAAGTCACCTTCAGATTGTGTTGAAGGTAATCCCAGTACCATTCATTTTATATGTCAAAGGTTGGTTTTAAAGAGGTCAAATGGGTGCAGACTCAATGATAATAACGTTCTAACTCAAAAATATGGACTAGCATGCACAAACATTTGAGGTTTGGAATCAACTTCAGTCATTAAGTTGGAGTAAGGGTGAATAGAGTGAAGACTTTGGTGAGGAGAGTGTAGAGGTCTGCTGTGGACATAAGGTCTTTCAGTATCCTAAGGAGGAAAAAATTAAACACAAGATCCTCTTGAACTCAAATCTCAAAGAAACTGAAAGAAATTATAACAAAAATATAATATAACATTTATCATAATACAGTCATAACAATCCATGTGAATCGGTCAATCATGAACTCTCTTAGTATTAGAGGAAAATAAGATGGATCAAGAAAGCTGACTTAGATTAACCAAGATGTCTCAAAAAACAAATACATAACCAAAGAACCAGTGTTCTTCACAAAAATATTACAATAGCAGGGAGCCTAGCTCAACCATTCCCCCCTTTACAAAATATTAGAACTACATATTTATACTGAAAACCGCCGACAAGCGCGGAGGCGTGATCAAGCTACAACATTCAAGGTGCTTCATCTGAGTCTTCTTTGGTAGGCTGCATATGTAGCATATTTCAGGCGCAAGGCTTTACATGGATATATTCTTTGTCAAACTGTGCATGTAGCCTCTATCAGACTGTGCATGCAACTCCTTGTCAGATGTGAGCTCAAGAAATCTACTAGTCCTTTTCGAGCTTCCATTTATGGGGGACATGATGTTAAACCACCTCCATAGCTTCATTAACTACCTGCATCGGGATTTAAACACGACTTAATTCCCAGGGGGCGACCACACACTTCTCTTTGATAGGATGCTATATAAACACGTGATTGCAGGGCCGCTCAAAGGTGGTTTGGGTTCACACCACTTTTGAACCTACAATCCACCACCTTTTTCCACGTATTACTTTTGTTAAACCACAGTTTCAATTGTGGGACTGCTCAAGAAAACTATCGCCCGAGCACGTCGCATCCCCGCAATGGACTATGGCCGTTGATCTTGTGATCTGATGGATCTCTGCCATCGAAAGATAAGCTTGTCTGCTTGCTTTGTATTTTAATCCCGAAATGGACTTATATGAAAGTTGCGCTTTGACGCTTGTTGTGTAGGTCATGAACTTGGACAACATGCTTCCCTTGACAACTATATGTGATAACAAGTCCCACATATATGTCATTAGAGAGTTTTGTTGATCATTCTTCATGCCATAAATATTTTTACCTATTTCTTTTGATAAATAAAAAAATAATAAAAATTAAATAACTTAAAAATATAAAAAATTTCTCTTACCGATGTCACCCAAAGTGGCATCTAGAGGCAATGTCAGCTTCAGATATCTCTTGAAATCTATGATAGAATATGGGTAATCATCAATGTATATAATATAATGGAACCACCAATCGAAGAAGTCATCATCAAATGCATTGATCACGCACCTGCATCTGAGCCTATGCATCAAATATTCCGTACGAAGCATCCTACAATCCTAAATGCCAGGTGAAAGGAATGAGATGCATGGATGCATCGATGGGACATGCTCAAAGAAGGAGCAAAATATACTACCATAATTGAAGTTCTCTAGTCACCCCATTCTGCAATCTATAAATTGGGCTTTCTTATTGGTTAGAAGCCTCGTGCACCAATCAAAGACTGTAGGCCACAAGTGCTCGACCTCATTGAACATGTGTGGGTGAGAGGCCTGATGAAGTGTTATGGAGCCAACCACTCTAGAAATCATGAGAAATATTATCTTTAAGCTCAAGTATTCAATACTATTGATGGGAACTTGGGAACCCATTTTTTGGGTCCCAGTGGAACAATATGCATTGATGTACTCTTTTATTATCATTGTGCCACCATCGTAACCACCTCCCTTCAAATTTACATGCATTCCCCATCAATATAAACCTATGATGAAATAAATATCCTCCACATTGAGCTTGAGGGGATCATCATTTATGATATAATCTTCTTGCCCATATCCCCAATATCTAATGAGGGTTTGCATAAGTTGTTTTTGTGCATGCTTGTTGGGAATGGTTAAAAATTTGAGTAAACCACAATCCTCGAGTGAATTCATCATCTCTAGGTCATCCACAACATGGTTATCAACATCCTCATGCTATTGTTGTTGACAAATAATTTCCATATGGATTTTTGATGATAAATTTATGAAACTAGAGGCCATTTTTTCACCTTTTTGGGGTATGCATGCTCTTATTGTGAGGGACAAGTGCATATGTAAACACCTTACCTTCATGAAAAGTGAATATAGGGATGTTTATATGCACCTCATGTGAAAGAAAGGCATAGGTGAACCTTCCCTTCATAGTTAGGGCTCCCCATCACTGAAATGTTGAAGGAAAAATGAAGATAATTAGATCAAAATGAAGAGAAGGATAAGATGCATTGCCTAGACCTGACGAATATGGAAACAGACAGTGGAAACTCTCGAACCTTCATCTGAAGTTTGAGGTAATTTTTAGCTAAAATCAAGGGGTTGGTAAAAAAGTCAAATGACATGGTAAAAATACCCTATTTCACCTTTTTATTGCAATTTTTACCCACTTGACATAGTTTGAAATGCCTAGTCTTCATTTTTATGAGCCATTTTTATCAAGATTAAAGCCTAATGTAGTTGTTTTAGATTGACTTTGCAGTTTTTCAATTGCAATGAAGTTCTAAGGTCATTATGTGGTGTTTTTTAGTCACATTGATCCACTAATATGTACCAAACTAGAAATTAACATATGGGTTAGGTTTTTCGTCATTACATTGAGCATTATCAGTTTCCCATTCCATTTTTTTTCTGAGGATCATCCCCACCAAGTTGTGACACTAAGCCTTTCTTTCCATTTATAAGTCTCTTAATTCATGTGGTAGAGCCTATTGATCATGGGTTCCCTAGTTAGATCCTTGTTTTCCATTTTTGCACCCATGTCAAAGTTTTTCATAGGCTTAGAAGCCCTCTTAGCCCCACCATGACTTTGCATCAATTCCACATGACTTATTCTCAATATATTTCTAGCCATTTTTCACGAGGCTCCCATTTTTTTTTTACATTTCAAGTTGTACTATTGTACTACAGACTGATGCTTGCACTTTTGATCCTAATGCCCATTGTTGGAACCTATACAATCCTTAACTTTGAGCTTTACATTCTTAGCTTCATGAAAATATAATGTTTCCCAAAGTGGTAACTCAAGAAATTAACTTTTGAATTTCAAATCAAATTTAATTATGGTTAATTAGAAATAGGTTGTGCATAATATCCATCGTTGGTTAAGTTCCCCCGTTTGATCGAACATTTCCCCTTTTCCCAGAGTTTTGGAGCCGCCTGATTGTTAAAGAGTGAAATCACTAAAGTTCGTTTAAGAGCTTCACGCTTCAGACGTTTCGATAGGTATTCATGATTATAGTCTCAAAACCTGAAAGTATCCATTATCACTTTTCATAAACCTTTAGAGGACACGAGTTATAATACACGTGTATCTTTCGAGTCTTCCTTGAGTTGACATGTGTCATCCATTTCTGACATTTTTATCTAAAGATTCATATGATTCAAAGTAACATGTGGCACCCCTGGTCTTGACACGTCGTCTATAATGACATCATCTTTGACATGTCACTACGGGTAATGGCCTTTCGGAAACATAAGAAAGAGATAACTCGCAAATCTATGATGCATTAAAATGATGAAATATTAAATCTTAATTAACTAAGTTAATATTGGTTAAAAGATAGTTAACGATTTCTAACTTTGGAGTTCATACGTTTACCTTTCGTCATATCCTAAAATAGCTGAAGTTCAAATTCCCGAAAGTCTTGAACTAAAATATGATTAATTAAAACTTAAAAGTGATTAGCGGTTAATTAATCTTTTCGTAGTTTCAAATTTCAGGATTTTTTTCTCGAGCTACATTTAAAAATCACGAGGTCCAATATCCAAAGCACTTGAAATTAAAAATGATTAATTAATATTTTAAAAGGGATTATCTCATAATTAACCTGTCATGGATTCATGATTTATGGAAATTTCAAATCTGTTTCATTCAAAACTCCCGAACATGAACTGCCGATATTAATGGCATTTATCACAAATCAACGATAATGATTTTTTAGCATAGATTGTGGATCGCCAGGTAGAATTTATCATTAAGGTTAATGAATTTTCCATTAGTAAAGGTATACTCAAATCAATACACCTAAGGTGAATAAGAGTGATTGATTTTGAATTCCATTTTCATCTGCACAGAATAGTAAGTTTTTTCTGACCGAGAAGCTCACACATTCCCCTGCAACAGGTAATACCATTATGATTTTATCGATATCATGGCACCACATAAGATGATTAAAGAAGATGGTGAAGGTGCACATCCTAATGTATACTTTCTATCCGATACCACACCGCAAGCCATAGACACTGTGAAATCTTGGACACAAGTGTTTGAGATTCTGGAGCATGAGCTTATAAATTGCCCAGATGATTTCGACGATGAAGTGAATGACACCCATGAAGCTAATATCAAGGATATAGATCAATCATAGCTACACAAAATAGCTGTGAGGCCAAGACTCATGTTGTATAATGAGATGATAGGTTGGGCCCTGAAAAACATCAACATTCAAACCAGGAGCATTTACAACTCTCAAACGGTTGTGGTTGGGTCTTTCCGACTAGAACACATACAAGTAATGTATCATCTATCCCCCAATTTCAAATATAATTTCAATGTTGCATTCATGCTGTATTTTGAACAACAGGAGTGTATACAATATGACAAAAGCTATCCTGATATAATAAAAATCCTGGTGGGGGCACCCAGAGAAATTTAGAGCCGATGGTCATGGCATGTATGCCACAACATCATTGGATACCCATATGATTTATGTAGCTATGATTCTCTGTAGGCTATTCAGAAAGAAGAGCCCCACTCATTTCCCAGTAGCATGGGTGTTAATTATGCATGAGGTGGTCGAGGGATACTCTTTTAACTGGGCCAAAATTTTATCAGACAACCTAGCTAAAGAAATAACGGAATACCAATTGGTGAAGTCAAAGGGAAAATCCTCCCCTTTCTGTATGTATGCGTATATCATGGACGTTATTTTCTTTATAACCCCTTTTCTACTGATGAATTGGAGCTGGACCCCGACCAACGTTGAACCTATTCACTTCTATCACTCCAAATTGTGGGAATACAAGGCCAAAGATTTATTCTATGAAATCTGCCATTATGTAGTGGTGCCCATCCATATATCCCTATACGGTTTCCTACCCCCAATAATTTTAGACAGAATAATGGGAAATATGGGCAAAATAGTAGACTGGTTCATTGATGAAAACTTCTCTTACATCAGGGTTTTCGGATGCTCAGTCCCTCCACATGCTCTCCCAAGGTTTTTACTAGACCAACTAGTATGCAGAGAAGTGGCTTATCAAAAAATGACAAGGGGCATCGACAAGGAGCTGAAAGCAGACCGGAAAAAAGTATGGCCTACCTTCCCTCTCCAGGTTGGTATGTTTTCATTGTTAGAATTTGGTCATTCCAAAGTGGAGGCAACATATTTGGAGGATGTCAAGTTGGTTGACATCAAATTTAAAAGGTAGGATCCACATAAAATCATGGAAAACCACTTGGCCCAATACAACTTGAAGAGATATATGCATGAGAACTGCCCACATGATGAAGTATTCAGAGGAGTCAGGTTTTACGAGGAAGTGCTGAACATAGTCCAAACTTTGTCTTGGGATCAATAGGCCTGTTTCTTCAGTTTTCAAAGGAACAGACGAAACAACTTGTTAAAAGTATTACAGGGATAATCGGTAGCCACTTCACCTACACAAGAAACTGTACCTCCGGGTTTTGAAACAGGGAGCTCTAGCCAGCAGGATATTGAAGAAAACTCAAAGGGCAACAAAGTTTTAATGAAGAAAGTAGAGGTTCATTGTCAATTTCATTAGGCACTCAAGAAAAGGATCAACTTGAAGTTTTTCTAAAGAAAGGGCATGATACGTCTCCTTCTACACCAACCAAATCTATTTCCGATACTCCTGAGAAAAAATTGTCTACAGAGATAGGCTCCCCTATTACTTCACTAACATTGTTGCAGTCAAGTTTCTGAAATCCTAGTTCCAAAGTCATTTCTATAGACGATCTCACCCCAATTTCATCTGAAGAGATGCCTCCTTCATAATTCTTCTTCAACAAGAAAAGGAGAGTCATTATCAAACAAGAAACACATCATAAAGATGGAGCGATAGTTAAAATTAAAAGAATGTTGTACGATGGAAAGAACCAAGATGATACAAAATTTGCAAAGGAAGTTGCAGGTTCATTGGGTGCTTTTTCCACTGCTAATCAATGGTCTGTGGAAAATTTGGTTGAACAATTGCAACAAAAGTCCATGTTGGTAGAGAAACTTCAAAAGAAAATACACGCAACTGAGCAGACTGTCCAGAATTAATGAGTCAAGACTTCGAGCAAATCAGAGCATATGATAAGTAACAAATTCACTTAATCCAGGCCAACTTTGATGAGCTCCAAATAAATTCACAGTTCAATCAAGGACTGATCACCCAACATGTTTATCTAATAAAACAATTACAAGCTAAGTTGGATTTGACTGAAGGTACCTCAGTGGATATTTAGGCTTTCCATAATCAAGCGATGGAAATAAATGAAAAACTAGAAAATGCCCAACAAGATCTTTTTATAAAGGTAGAGGCCATCCAAAATTACTACCAGGTAGTAGATATTTTTCTGAAATACATATACATCAAAGAAAGAGAAGCTCATTCAACTCGAGTTAAGTTTCATGAGGCTGTCTTATTATTACCAAAGGATAATTTCTCAGATGTTCCTCGACTTTCTCTTTCAGAACAAATAAGAGGTGATATAGTTTTAAAATCCTGGGAAACCAATCTAGGAGAAAGCAAAAGACTTTCTAGAGAGGTAAATGAAGCTTGTCTAGAAGAATTGTCCTTTCTAGACAAAAGACTAATTGATTTTGAAGGAAATACTATCTCTGAATCCGTGGGTGAAATTGATATAGCAAAGAACTAATCTGATTCTAGAATGAGAAAGAAAGAGGCCTTTGTGGCCATTCAGAAAATGAATCAGATTGATCTCCTTCAAATAAATAAATGGATAGTAAACCAAGGCTTGCAATTGCAGGTCATAACTCAAGGAGAGAAAAGGATACAAGAAAAGATTCCTCAAGTAGAAAGGAAGATATACACTTTCGAGGCAAATCAAGCAACCGAGCCTTCAGGGTTGGTGGTGAAATTAGTGAGTAGATGCATCCAATGCATTGAATATGGGAAGGCAAGCACATCTGGAAACTAGTAAGAAAGTGATATTACATAATTGGATATAGATGAAGGGACAAACAACAATAAAACTATGATGACCAAGATGTTGTGCCAAAATATCAAGAGGATCAAAAGAAATAAATGTTTCGGTCGGTAGACGAAGAGATTGCAAACTAAGCTCATCATTCTCTATGCTCTATTTTCTTATTTCATATATTTACTATTTTAAATTAAGAGAATTATAACCATTTTGAGTTATGACAATTTTGTATAAATACATAGATTGAAGATCTATTAAGGGCTACTTCTTGTCGATTGTAATAGAGAAAACTCTCCTTATTGAGTATTAATACAAGTGCAGACAAAGATTCCAATTTTTTTTTAGTTTGGGTTATGTGCTTCTTATGTGTTTCCATATCTAAGCATTTTTTTATGCATTCCTTGATAAATGTTTGCCTTTAATTTAGTACAACAACTACTATAATCGTATTTCATCAATAATTTGTTAAGTAAGAAGTTTTTCCTCTGCATTTACTGTGAGTAAATCAAGACCTGCGAGCTATGTAGATTACTGTATCTTATAATTTATTCAAGGTTACATTATATATTTTCTTCTACTGCAACAAGGTGAGACTCTTCAGTAATTGATGACGTGCTTTGTTTAACAATTTTGTATTTTTCTCTCACAACATTCAATATTACAATTTTGGCTCAGACACAAAATACGACCTCTATGCTTCCATATTGTTAATTTCATTTAAGTATTTTTTCTCATATAACTAAAGTAGAAAAAACACTTTTAAAAAACACTCTCTTAAACTTTCTTGATGTCTGGAATTATTCTTTGAGCCTTAAGTTTAATCTCAGGAGCAACACCCACTACAATTTTCCATTTGTTTCTTACCACTTATGCATTCTCGTCAATTGTTTTCCATTGCATATATTTTTTCTATAGCCTGGAACCCTTATCCAAAGATGAAACACACAAATGAGTGTCCATATCCTGCACATCCTTCTTGCATATTGCATAGGCATGTTCTGTGCGTTCGAAACTAGTTTTCTTCCCTTGCAACACTCATTTCCTCTACTATATTACAACATTTTTTTATTCCCTTTCAAGCTTTAATAACATGAAAAAGACACAAAAAATCAATATTTAAAAAAAGAGGGGGGAAAGAATTAAGATCTTTATTTTGATGGAAATAGTCATTAGTCATGTCACCCTTGAGCATAGCACCAATTTTGAGTCTTCTACTCAACAAGTTGGGATTTTAGTATTGCCTTAAGAAGCCAATTCTTGCGTTTTTGAGATTTTACTCTTCCAGTTGGTTACTCTTCTAGTCACTATAGAGACTCTGCCAATGCCTTCTGTGTTACAAACTTATATCATTGTTCAACTTTGTTTCAAATATTTCCCAACTCATGGTTGTGTTTTGATTATGTTCAAGGGTTGTCTTTAGCCTCTGTCATCCATTCCTTGGATTTTTTTAATGTTCATGTAATCCTTCTCGATTGTTAGGTTTTTCTTAGTTGCACGAATATATATGTTCTTTAATTATGCCTGTTAGCTCCGAAAATGAATCAGTCACTTGGTTTCATTTTGTAGGTGATAGCATGGTCATCTGTAGGATTCTCTTTTTGTTTTTAAGATTCTTTTAGTTTCAAAACTTAGGTTTTAAATTCATGCCTTAGAAATAAGTTGATCCATAAAGGTTATTTTTATAAAATTCCGTGAAAATATTTTCAACAGTGAATGCATGTTGCAAGGTTGATGTTAGCTGGTGAAAGCAGCGGGTTTCAATGGTTAAGGAGTACTTTCCCGCAGACAGGCTAGCTGGTGAAAGCACAAAACACATGTTTTTCTTCCACGATTTTAGAAATTGAAAAGAAGACACGCTCAACACATGTCACATAATTATTATGATGTGCTGGTTGAAGCGAATGATGATGAGGATACTGTTATGCATGTTTTAATCTGATGTTATGGCAGATCGTGCTCGTGAATGCATGCTACAACAATGATGGCATTGGAGATGATGAATTCACATTCATCATCATAGGTAAAGGAGCAGTACCACTGACCCGACGACATCAAATCGACACTGTTACACATCAAAATTGCTAAGTATCGCATTGTCCTTGTCAATTGTCGTAAGTGTCGCATCTTCCCTACAGCTTTCGCAAGTGTCGCAAGTTGACCACTAGTGTCGTAAATGATGTTCAGAAATAATGTCGTTATGACGACACTAAGGAAGCACTGGTGACACCTCATATGACTGATTTGAAGAGCAAGAAATGATCCACTGGAATCAAAGAACTCTTAACACCTAAAAGAAGACCTGAAGCAGTGGTTTGGAAGGGGAACGCTCCTCTAATACTGCTAGAGAAGCGCTGGCGCTCCTACACCATGATACAGAAGCGTTATAACGCTCTCCAGCCCTTCTGAAGGAGCACTGCTCACCTTAAGAGCGCTGGCGCTTTCCCGAGGCACATCAGGAGTGCTATAACGCTCTGATACCCCTTTTGGGGGAGCGCTCCCTATTCTGGGTCAATTGTTAGCCCGTTGAGTTGAATGAGGAGGAGATCATTTGAGATTAGAAGGCAGTTATGCTCGAATTCTTGGTTTCATTAAAGATCCCTGATCCAAGGAGATGGTTCCTAACTGGTTCTAAACATAACTCAAGAGGTTAGGCCTTTCCCAACCTATATAAACAGGCTCTATGATGGTGGAAAGGGGGAGAAATGAACATATGAAGCTTATGATCTTGGAGGAAACTGATAGTCATCCAAAGAGAAGTGATAAGTGAAGCTGCTGTCATCCAAGTTGTGGATCTTTCAGGCAAGGGTTAGACGAAGAGGACTTGATGAAGCTGTCGCATTCACATCTACGATTGTGAGTACTGCTGTCGTTATTTTCATTAATATGACAAGCTTGGCCTGTTTCTTTCTAGTTTGTGTCTGATACTACATGAACTTATCAGTTATTGATAGATCTGTTTTCAAGCTAATGTCAATAGAGTAGGAAGTGGTCGTACCTTGTTTTGTCCATAGACCTCAGCGAGGAGCAAAAGGATTGGAGCGCAACTCGGAGCGTGCAGGGACAAACGTCGATTAAAAGGTACTTCTGTTATTCTCCTTTCTCATGCATTAGGCTTAGATAGATTTGAAAGGAAGTCAGTGTCCACATTAAGCATTTTTCTATCTAGGGTTAAGGTCAAGCTCTAGAGGTCGATCTACTTGTCCATAGGCAGATTTTCCTACAACAGAAACTGGCGAATCCACTGGGGAGATAGCCTAAAATCGAAACCTCTTGTTTTGGTTTTTTCTCCTCATTGACCTTGCTCTGTCCTTTGATTGTTTCAGACC
>JZKD02S1619620.1:92790-102935 GCA_000966675.3 Picea glauca
TAAAGGAATGCCAATTTATTTTTGGGTGGTGGATATTTACTACTCAAACCACCTTCTCAAATTGATTCAAACTAAACCTATATGAGATATGACTCCTCTTGAGAAATGGAATGAGAGAAAACCCTTAGTTAGACACCTCATAACATTTTTATTAATATCTTGGAATCATATTCTAGATGATAAGAAAAATAAGTGAGATGCAAATAGTCATGCCTGTATTATGATGGGCTACTTAGCAAAGTCGAAAACGTATAGGTTGTTGGATCCAATAAAACATGAATTATTTGTAGGAGGGTTGTTTTCTTTAATGATAATAATTCGGGTCTTGCTTTATTGAACTCCTCTTCCAGATAGTATCCACTTGAAATTTTGAATAATTCTAGATTGATTGGCTACTATACTACACCCACTAGTGTGCCTACAATTCTATCAACTAAACAATCGAATCTTGTACTAGAATTGAATTGAAATTGAAATTATATAGTAGAGTCAACCACAAGTTTAGGACTACCTAATCATTCAAATAAAAATTATTTTCATGCATTTAATCCCTCTACAAGGGGATTTTTTCTTCAAATTTGGATGACTACGAGAATTGAATTTATTGGTGCAAATGTAGAAATATAAATGACTCAAGGAAAACAAGAGGTCAAAAGTAACATGTTAGTGTTGCTATAATGGCATGTGTGCTAGAGACATGTGATATTGATACATATGTAGATGCATATGGTTGAATTGAATAGGAGAATTATATGGCTAATGAGTGTCATTCATTGATAAAGAATAAAACTTGGGATTTATCCTTAACTACAAGGAAAGAAAGTTGTGAAATGTCGATGGGTCTATCAGACTAAATTCATATCTAAAAGTGTTATTGAAAGGAATGAATATTACATGGTAGAAAATGGATATTCTCAATATGAAGGTGTTGACTACACTGAAACCTTTTCCTTTGTTGCAAAGATGAACTTTTTTCAACTGTTTCTTTCAATTTCTACATGTTTTTCATGTGATGTACATCGGATGGATGTTAAAAGTGCCTTTTTCAAATGGTGATGTCACTTAAGATATGTAAATGGAGTGACCCCTATGCTTTGAGAATAATGGCCATATTATATATCTATTGAAGAAATCCTTATATTGTTTGAAACAAGACCACACGATATGCTATGAGAATATTGACTGATTCTTCCTCAATCTTGGTTTAAGACATCATGAATTAGATCACAAGTTTTATGTTTTCATGTAAGTAATGTTGTTTTGATTGATTCATTCTATGATGATGATTTAGTCATTAATATAAGTAGCGTTGATCTAAATTTGGGTTTGAAGAAACAATTAGCATATGCCTTTGAAATGACCAACCTTGGTATGTTGCATTTCTATTTTGGAATCTAGGTCTCACACATGGATAATGGTATATTCCTTTGTCAAACTAAATATTTATTGAATCTATTACAGATATTGAAAATGGAACACTGTAAGCCATGTGATACTCCTTACTAGTCAAGAGTAAATCTAAATAAAGAGCATGATGTTCTAAAAGTCGATGATACTCTCTATAGGAAACTTGTTTTTAGTGTGGTCTCCATGTTCATGCAATATTTGAGGGAGAGCCACTTGAAATCCACAAAGTGGAATTTTTTTTTATATCAAGGGTACTTATTGGTTTGGTATAAAGTATTGTGGTAAAAGTATGAACCAATTAGTCAATTATACTCACTCAGATTAGGTTGGCTATGAAGGTGAAAATAAATAAACTTCTAGATATGTGTTTCATCTTGGCTCTAGACATGTAGTCTAGTCCTGCAAAAAGTAGAAGGTGGTCTCTCTTTCAAACATAGAAGAAAAGATAGAGGTAAAAGACACAATGTGGATTCACTACCTAATGGGTGAGATTATATTTCCCTTCAAGGTATCAAATATAGTATATTTTATCTCTAAATTATCATGGATATTCCATTGGAATATCTTGTGACAATAGATCTTATAATATTCTAAAATATTAGACTATGCAGACTAATTTTCCTTAGATCCCAAATTAACTAATTACTAGTTTTTCTTGAAGAAAAATAACTAAATAGGAAAAAAAGTTGGAGTTACTTCACACACACCTAGGATTTACTTTTCCTAAGGTTTTTCCTTGTTTATTAGTCATAATTAGTCATTATCTAGTCTCCTATATTTTAGGGAAGAATATTCCACCTGAAGAATATTCTCTTTTAGTTGACACTTCAGTTTGACTAGTTGAGTTGAGTCTAGATGTTGCATTGGTTTTGTCACCATGAAACGTTGGGATAATCACCATGATAATGTGCACTTGCTTTGGATTCATCACCATATTGGTGCATTACCCTTGATTCCTTGATCTAATCCTCGCTACACTCAATTTCAATCAGTTAATTGAAGACTGGTTGACTAGTTAACTCAACTAGGTGGCAGTTCACTCCCATAACTGCCTAAGAGACTAGACTAGGTGGCAGTTTACTCCTATTACTATTGGTGTGAGTATAGATCACTCTAGACCACCACTATGGCTCATTAGTTACTCATGTATCCTATATCTATGGTAAATTATTCACTCTTTGAGTGTGGAATACGGTTAATGAGAATTCTTTCATTCTTTCTCTCCTTCTTATTCTTTCTTCTATTCTCTCTGAAATGTGTGTATCATTGTTTAGATAGATCTATTTTGTGTAGGTTCAACACATTTACATTGTATCAGAGCCGACAAAATACTAAGTAAAAGATACACCAAATTATTTTTGCAGGTACTGAAGATTGAAGAACGCAGAAAAGATGGAATCTATGTTTTACTCATCAACAATACTTCTCACGTCTCATAAATATTTGGAATGGAAGCCAAAAATTTTACTTCATCTCAGATGCAGAGGCTTGTACCAAATAACTATGGAAACAAAAGTAGAGCCTGATTCCGCTGATGAGAAAAATTACTTTCTCAATAGACAAGATATGGCCATAGGAAGTATCTGCACGACTGTTTCTCTCTAACCTTTCCATAAAGTATATGAAGAATCACAAGAATAAAATCCAAATGAATTATGGACCATATTGGAGGTTCTATTTGGGAATAAATAATATTGTGAATATTTCATGCAGGAGGTTGAACAGATAGAGCCAGAAGAGAAACCGATAGAAGATCAAGCCTCTTATTATGAAGAGTCTTCTACAAAAGTTTTTGCACACATTTGTATCCCATTAATTGAAGATGATGTATACTCTATTTCAGATTTGTGTTCTGAATTTCATGTGGAATATATATGGCATGCATCTCAGGGGTCACATGCAGACACTTTTCCATGCGCAATGCATGCATTTCAGGAGACAAAAAGGGAGCCACACACATAAGATTTTGATTTTTTTTGAGAACAATTTGCAGAAACAAATTAGATATTTGAATTCCTCTCAGGAAAATATCCAATTTCAAAAAACAAATCATCCGAAACAGAGTCCAGGAAGTGAAGTTATGATCATTTTAAAATCAACAAAATTTCAACGTTTTTTCGGAAACGGTTGCACGGTTTTCAAAATTTCATCCAAACTTTATTTGGATATTATTCATTACAAGAATATAAAGTGGATATGTTTGGACATATCAATGGTGCATATACTTCATCATATCCATGCAAACATATACATCTTCAACAAAATCTTCAACGAGCACAAACTTGCGCAATTGCGAGGTCTTCTTCGAGTGAAGGACACGGTTGCTTAGCAACTGTTTTTGTTCCTTATCATTTTTTTTTTATGCATTGTAATTTGAGGGGGGGGGGGGTTTACCATGAGTTTTTTCCTCTTTCCTCATTTATTTCAGTGTATCTTTTGTATTTGGGTACCTAACATGGCCTTGTTGCTGGGACCCATTCTTTATTTTCACCATAGTGATGTTCAGGGGGGGTGTTGAAGTTACTTCACACACACCTAGGATTTAATTTTACTAAGTTTTTTCCTTGTTTATTAGTCATAATTAGTCATTATCTATTCTCCTATATTTTAGGGGAGAATATTCCACCTGAAGAATATTCTCTTTCATGTGACACTTCAGTTTGACTAGTTGAGTTGAGTCTAGATGTTGCATTGGTTTTGTCACCATGAAAAATTGGGATCATCACCATGATAATGCACACTTGCATTGGATTCATCACCATATTGGTGAATTACCCTTGATTCCTTGATCTACTCCTCACTACACTCAATTTCAGTCAGTTAACTGAAGACTGATTAACTAGTTAACTCAACTAGGTGGCAGTTCACTCCCATAACTGCCTAAGAGACTAGACTATGTGGCAGTTTACTCCCGTAACTATTGGTGTGTGTCCAGATCACTCTATACCACCAATATGGCTCATTATTTACTCATGTATCCTATATCTATTGTAAATTATTCACTCTTTGAGTGTGGAATACGATTAATGAGAATTCTTTCATTCTTTCTCTCCTTCTTCTTTCTTCTATTCTCTCTGCAAATGTGTGTATCATTGTTTAGCTAGATCTATTATGTGCAGGTTCAACACATTTACAGAAATATACACACCATCCACATAATTGAACACAATATGTATCATGGGAAACCCAATACGAGAGAAAACCTAGGTAGAAGGTGAGGCCTATACTCTTCTCTCTTTTCTTCGGTTATGGAAAGAAAGTACAAATAAAGAGGCACTCACTATGGAGTTTCATTTGACATTGTGGCATGAATAAATACTATATAATATCCTACCTCCTCTTTTATGCTCTCAAAATACCACTCCTTGGATGCTCTTCTCAACTATCAAACAAATACAATACAAAAGAATGGAACCCTTTCCCCTCCTAGCCACTTGGTATTTAACATAGACTGATAGTTGCCTAGGATTAGGATTTTGACTTCCTCAACCCTCAATTGGTGATCAGGTTTGGACCTTCTATAATATTCTTTAAATTCCACACATGGCTAGCCCCATATGTGTGAGTAATGGGGGATGACATGGAATGCACTCGTACAATGGTGATCAACAAGGTAGGTTAGCTTGTGGGAGGCATAAATTTTTCATACAACTCTAATTGAGATGTTTTACACACCATGGAAAAGGTATTAGAGTGTAGAACACCATCAAGGGTGTGCAAAGAACTAATGGACACTATAACCCCCAAAAATGTCATTTTATGCCTCAAAATGGCTCCAAAAGGTTTTGTACCCGAATTTCCCAAACTGTGACTTACCACTAAAATGGCTCTACAAGTTGATTCCTCCAATGTTTCCACCCAAAAAGTACCAATATAGATGAAAAATTGTTTGATGATCCAATCTGGATCAGACCTCCCCATTTAGGGAATATTTTGGCCCGAAAAAGATTTACTTAACAAGGTGAGGAAAATTTTCCTCTGCATTCTCCTTGGAGTATCATTTTTCTTTGCCTAGAAGTTGTCCTTTCAACCCAATATACTAAAGGTCAAGTTTTCCTTGTCTTGTGTCTTTTACCAACTTTTCTTGAGCATCTGGTGTTAATTCATCTATGCTAGGTAGGACCTACTCCACCTCCTGATCTAACATGGATGGCTCATAGAGTTTTAAATTCTCCACATTCACTACTAAGTAAATGTGCATGTATGGGGGTAGACAGAGTATGTAGGTGTTATCTCCCACCTTATCCAATACCTCAAAAGGACCATACCATAGATCCTTTATCTTCTTACTGGGGCCCTGTAGCCTTTCCTTGTTCAATTGTAACCAAACTCCGTCTCCCACTTTAAATAAATTATCGGTTCCAAGTTGATCATGTATGGTCTTATAAACATTTTCCTGTGATTTCTTCAACATCTCTCGTACTTGAAAATGGATCTATCTAATCTTTTCAACAAATTTCTATAATCTCAACATGTGATATCCTCAAATTGTTAGAAAATAAATTCCAAGTTGAATTTAGCAATAAATTTCCATTTATGGAAAATCCAAATTTATAATTTTGGAATATGTAATTATTATTTTTATGATTGTTGGGAAAAGGTTTGACTTTCCCAATTTTCCTCTTTTGATGGACACATGTATGAGACAAACTTTTTAATACATTAAATGCTAGAAGACAAATGGAACAATCGGGTTAAAAATAGCTAACTATGAATCCATGGGTGGTAAACAAGTTTGAGTTAACTCAGAGCTGATTTTTACAAGTGTCAAAAGTTGAGTTCTGTGACTCTAAGCCTTTGAAAATCAGGGATTTGTAAACTTGCGAATTTCCCCAAGGAGGGAAAGGAATGAAAATTCCTCGGCATAAGATAAATACAATATATGTGGGAGGCAATACACTGCTTAGTATGTTGGGGAATGGGATTTTTTTATTTATTATGAACACATCTGGTGTGAGGAAAAAAAAATTATGAACTATTGAAGGTGACAATGGCTAAGGAGTGTGACTCAATTTTCCCTTATGGAGTCATGGTTAGGCTTGGGGATGATCAAGACAAGTGATCATGGTTGTTATGTTTCTATGGTTGCTTGGAACGTGGTTGTTCCATTTGTTTCCCAACATTAGTATTCAGATATGTATCTTAGCTATGTACTTTTATTGTTGATGTTGTATGGTTGATTCTATGTTTTATATTCCATATATAAATCATAATCTGTTTAAGTGGAATGTGTAGCCGTGTTAGATTCATGGATTGCCACTATGGAAGAGTACATGTACTGACATTTTTCTGAAGTGTTATAGTTTAGTATATATATGTATATATATAAAAATGTAAAACTATGTAGATGTGCCTATTGTCCATGATAGACTTATTTCTTTGATGGCTATTCATTTACTATACAAAATTAACATACTTCAGAAAGAAACAAGTATAAACAGACTGTAATGAATTTTCCACTATTACGCTGAGTATAGGTGTAAAACAATTAAAGTCCCAAATACATTCTTTTTATCTATTAACACATAAATATATTTGATACAGTAGATCTTAGAATGTTTGAAAAAATACATTTATTACAGTCAATAGGTCGCTGACCAAATAATACATATGGGGTTTCCATAGACCCAAGGACTCCATAACTAGTTTAAACAAAGTTTTAAAAGAGTCTACATAAAATTGTCTGTAACTGAAGTGAATGCGCGCATGGACCGGTGGAAGGAAAAACATGGAACCCGGATACCTTTTGGTGGCAGGATGCTTCTTTCACCAAGCACACTATTATTTCCAACCCGCAAGAGAGAAATATGAAGGTGTTAGTATCTTTACTAGTGTTCAAGTCATTAAAGAATGAGATAAATAAAATATGTCAAATGCGTAACTTTTCTTGGATCCCAATGAATATCGGATTGTCTTCATTTTCTCTTGTGAAGTAGTCAATCCATGATTCAGGAGGAGAAGTGGGTTCATAACCATATGATGGGTTCCCTTGCAAAGAAAAAGGGACCCATCATAAAATTATATCCATACAAAATTATTCACTTGCGAAATTAAAGAAAACAAACAAACATTTAATCAAGTTATGTTGCTTCATCATCCGAGTACATGTCTTTAGATTATAAAATACAAAGACCAGATACAAAAGAAAGTACAGGATGTAATCAAGTGAAGAAACTTCAATGAATAATTTAACCGAGAGGTAGCGACAACAAGATATTTTCCTATGGGGGTTAAAATGATCAAAGATGTTCATCGAAATAGTCTATTTTTACAAAACAAATCATCAAATCGAATTAATTAAAAGTTATTACCAAAAACTCTGTACAGAGGACCAAAAGAAAAAAAGGAGTTTACTATGAAAAAGTTAACAATTAAAACAAAGTTACCTTTGTTCTCGTAATACACAGATGAAAATTCTGACAAGGATAATCATCAGAGCAAATAAATAATTAAATCAAAAGTTTTTACAAAGACACAAGGAAACGATCTGTGGACATACAATTACTATAAGAACCTAATTCGTAGGTTAAATTCTAATAATGAAAAACGTGCTCAAACCATGCTAAAACCCTTGCATCGTGTATATAACCAAAGATGTTGCAAATGAGTATGAGTATAGGGTACAACAATAAATAAATGAGAGGCTCATTTTATTTCACAGTTGTCGAATGCAAGTAATTCCTAAATTATGTAGATGAAGATATCATTATAGAAGACGAGCTAGCAAGTGAAGGAAGCTGTCCAGATGAATGTAATGTTTTAACATAGATAATCATTAAACCTTATTAGAGACAAAGCATGATCTTTCTCAGATAGTTTCCGATCTAAGGAGTTAAATATTCATTGAGTACCTACAAGAAAAGTTTGAAAGCTTTAAAAAGGGAAACACCTTATTTAACTTACCTTTGGGAATAGACAGAGTTCGAATATAAAATTTACCACACAAAGAATTAAACTGTCAAGATTGTAATGAAAAATTGTATATAGATACAAAAAGCTTCGCATGTTACCGCCAAGTATTGGAATGGAAATAATAACACCATAAATATTTTTCGGGCAATGATTTCTTCTAGGGTTTGCATTCACCAAGTCTCAATGTTGATGGTTAGGTTGCATAGAACCTTTTGGACAAAGGTCGTGGGCTGTAATGACCTTTTTTTCAGTGATTCCGACCATGGGTTTAGACTAGGGAGAAACCATAGGGGCATGACTTGAGAAAATATATTTAACAAAGGAGAATAATATCAACCTAATTGATAAACTTAAGGGAATAAACATAATAAACAAGTTAAGCAATTATCATAGTGGAACTTGGAACAAAATGTATACAAAGGTCTAAAAAATATGTGGTTTCAACCTTAAATCAAAAGAAAAGAACAAGGGTGTGACATAGAACCACAGAGAACACATTGCACCAAAGAACACATTACATAGAGAATACTTTTTGAATAGAGAATACATGGCACCAAAAAACCCTTTACATTTTTTTTTACAGAGCATGCGGTTTACTTACTCGTGCTTGTGGAGAACCCTACTAGTATGCTTTTTCCTCCATTATTCACAAGGGTTGAACACTACTAGAATCGCTAGTCGCGAGGAGTAACATAGTGAAGAGGAAAAAATTCAAATGAGACCAAATAGGAGACTATGAGGAGAGAAATGACACCTCAAGCCCCTCTTTAGTGGGTAAGAGCAATTAGTATGCCACCCCGCACCATTGCCATGTGATTTCGATTGAAGTGGAGAGCCCACATTGGGTGATTTCCTATAATTTCAGGTCGCATGGTACTAGGTAGGTCTATCACCTTTAATGGACCTACCATAACTTAATTGCCTACAGGATGTGACGACCTAGATTCATACATGACTTGGAATCCAACTCAATACAATTCTCGAACCACTTTAATGTTGTATCGTATGTGTATAACCATGGATTGAGTGGATAGAGTTATCATTTGCGTAGGGTTATAACTTAGTGGAAAATGTGTGAATGTGTGCATCATATACATTGTTTAAAATATAGTTCGTTACACTATGGTAGCGTGGTATTATTATGGGTATGTTATAACCCTAGCACATAGATTCTGGATGATGATAGTTATGTCTCCTAGTTTGACATTATGTCCACTAGTGTTTTAACCTTGTTGCTAAGGTTACATCATTTACAAGTTTTTGTTATAACATAGTTGTTACACTAGTATAATGTGGATAACATGGGTATGTTGTAACCTTAGTACTTATGTTATGGATGTTGATAGTCATAGTTACAAATTTAACAATATAAATGTATGACTCTAATATATTAGCATGGTTTCATAGTTCATGTTAAATTAGGTTATGAATTAATATAATAAGAACACTTTTATTTAATGGACTATAACAGTAAGATATATGTTGGTTTTTAAATCTCTTCTAGAATTTCAGGATGCATAATCCAGTAGAGTAAAAACTGATATGCGTGCAAAGTGGAATAAGATTTATAAGAAAATATATTTATGAACCAGTTTTGGATGACAATAGACGCTAGACAAAAAAAACTATTTTAGTGAAATTTGGGGTTCATTACATATGATATCAGAGTTTTTGGTTACAACACTTGTACCTCAGGGCAACACCAAATATTTATTTTTGTTTTTGAAGGAAAAATCTAACGAACATATTTACTGTTACAAACAAAAAAATTGTCTATTGTGAAAATTTCAGCACATAAATAAGAAGGAAACATACCTGAGGGGAAT